>RYFJ01001511.1:0-116011 GCA_003991445.1 Oryza meyeriana var. granulata
CGCCGCACGCGGCTGTCGTCCCTTGCACAGGGACCAGGCTACTGGCTGACCGATTGACGCCGATGCTGTTGACATTTCTGTCGAGGCCGCACTGCCCCGCAGAGTGTATGCGGGCAAGTTCGGTATGCGACAGAGAGAGGTGACCTCGGCCTCATCTCAACGCAGGGCGTACCGCAACACGTTCACAGGTATATGTGGAAATGAATATTCCGTATTGTTATGCATTGTGTCACCGGTTGTGCTCTGCAGGTTAAGTCGGCGTGGCCAGGCCGCCGGTAGGCTGTGGAGACCCACCGTCGTCGACTACATCAATGACTGGCTCATAGCCACGGAGGACGTCATCACGGAGCTGCACCCCTACTGTCACACCCTGAGTTTAGCCACACAGAAACTTACCGGAGAAAATACCTAAGAAAAGGAATTTTAAAATGGCTAGAGAAATTAATTGATGGTGTAAAATGCAAGATAATAAATTGTCATGGCCGGGAATATTTTTTCTTGTATTCTCTGTGCCAAAATACATTAACTGGATTTTTAGTGGAATTTACAGAGCGCCGGAACTATTTTTAATAAATCAAATACGCTTATCGGAATTAACATCGTCCTGGAATCTTTTTCTTTTCTTCCTTTCTCTTTTTCTCCCTCGGGGCCGCTGGCCCGCTCCTGTGCCGCCCGCGCCCTCGCTCCTCGCGCCCTCGCCTCTCGTGCCCGCGCGCTCGCGCCCTCGCCCCGCGCCCGCGCGCCCGCACCCTGTGCCCGTGCCCCCTCTCCTTGCCCGCGCCCCGCGCTCTCGCTCGTGCTCGCGCCCGCCCACGCCCTCCCGCTGACAGGCCGGGCCCGCTGTCAGCATCATCGTTCTCCTCCGTCCGAATCGGGCGGAGGGGAAACTCCCCGGGGCAGTCCGATCCGGCGCCGTCCTCCTCATCCTCCCGCACTCGCACTCGTTCAAACGGTCGCGGACCGAGTCCGCCCCACACTCCCCCGAGTTCTCCGGCGTCCACGTCCCCTCTCTCCCCGTGAACCACGCGCACGATGCCCACGCGCCGTCCACTCTCCCGTGCACGATTGGAGCCGTTCGGCCTCGATCCTCCCCGGCCGACTGTTTATAAACCATCTCCACCCTCTCCTCCATCTTTTCCCCAACACGCCGAGCTTTCCAGTGCCCAGAACCCCGTCGCCACCGCGCATCCGAGCTCCACCGTTTTTCGCTGCCTCCGGCCACCGCTCGCCGCCGTTCCGGACGCCGCCAGGCCACTCCGCCACCGCCTGCACCTCCGCCGCGCCGCGCCGCATCTCGCCGCCACTCCGTGGAAGCCGAAGCTCGCCGGACCGCCTCGCCCGCGCGCACGGTGAGTATCGGCCTTCCGCCTCCTTTCCGGCCGATGTTTCCTGCCGCGCCGTGTCTCCATTCTCCACTCTAACTCCTCTCCCGTCCTCCTCATCCTCCAGGACACCTCGGCAGCCGCCTCTCGCCCGTTCCCCGCCGTCGGAGCTCCGTCGCCGACGTCGTCCCGAGGCCGCCGCCGCCTTTTCGTTGCCACTGTCATCTTCGCGCCGTCGCTCGCCGTCGCGAGCCGCCGGTGAGAACCCCCTCCGTTTTCCCGTTCATTTCCGCCCCTCCGTGTGGTCGTCGCCGCGCCGGGTGGTCGCCGTCGTCGACCATCGGGTCGCGTGCGCGCCGCCGCCTCCCGCTCGGGACGGCTGGCTTCGGCCGCCGCTCCCCGGGCCGTCCGTCTGCCGGGTGGCAGATCGGGGCCGCCCGCTCGCTCGCCCGCGTGGTGCGCCCGCTCTCGGCCGCGGTGGACTTGGTCCGCCGTGCGCCTGCCTCTCGCACGCCACTGGCTGGTGGAGCCCCGCCGGTCGGCGCCGGCTTCCCAGTCTAGTGACGTCATTAATCGGTTAATGCGCATTAAATCACTGGTTAATTATATTCACTCTGAAAATAGCAGTAAAACTTCAATAAATCATAACTATTTCATGCGAACTCTGATTAAGTCCAATTCAAATTTCATTAAATCCAGAAAAAATGCCAAGAATCCATTAAAAAATACTTTCAGCCCATGTTTGTTGACCCCCATGTACTGTTTTTAATTGTTTATGCACTGTTTGTTGTAGAATCCGACGCCGGTAATTCTCCTGCGTATTTCGAGATCGTAGCCGAATACCTTGAGCCGGAGCAAGGCAAGTCGCACTGATACTTTGATCAATTCGTACCCATTTTTCATTAAATTGCTTTGTTTACGCAAATAAACTGCATTATTTCAATAATTCATGTGGATTGGTATTGCCTATACAATGTTAGGTTTCAGCCTTAGTCTTGATAACTAAATCCTTGTCACCTGGGGTAATAATATGAGTAGAATATGATCCCTAGGATGCTTAGCCATGCTTAGCAACATAGCTCACCTGGGTATTAAATAATGTCTTTTTTTTTATATGATTCGACTCAATGTCGGAAAAAATGGAACCATGGATAGGTTGTTGTTAAATTCCTAAAATTTTACCTAAATGGTGGGCTGTGGGTGTATGGTTTGCTTGTCACACCCATGGCAATTAAGGACCGGTTCGCGGGAACCACTTGGGCAACTTCCCGTACTTGCCACAAGCCAGCGTGGGCAACGGCTGGGCTTGAAGCGTTTCTTCTCCCTCTCCTAGGCACCGATGAGAGGTGGGCGTGATGGAGTTGGGTCGGCCCGGGGTAGGGTTGATCGGCTGCCGGATTCACCGTGGCGCAAGGGGGGTAGCCTGGCCCAATATGGCGTGCCCTGTCGGCAGGTGCAACCTCAGCGTGGTGTGGATGGTTAGGAGGGGTTGCGTGAGCGGTCCTGTCACAGCCTCGCACGGGACATCGTGGTGATGTACTGGCACACGGGAACGTGTGTGGGGGCTGTGTCTTGTGGGTACAGTTGTACACCTCTGATCAGAGTAAAACTATTCGAATAGCCGCGCCCGCGGTAATGGGCACATTGGCCAAGACTCACCGTGATTAGTCTCACCCTAGATAATTAATCTGGTTTTATCAAACTGGTGTTGTGGAAGGTGTGTGTCCGGTCGGCGTGGTTGAGCTGACCGGGGGTGACCGGTTAGCGTGGTGTAACGCTAGTCGGTGGAGACTGGTGAGTGTGGTTTAACTCTCATCAGTTTCGCCTGGTGGTCGTGGTGTAACTTCCATCAGCGCGGCCTGGTCAACGTGGTTTAGCGTTGGTCGGGAAAAGCTGGTCAGCGTGATACGTTGTCCGGTGGTGACTGGTTAACGTGGTGTAGCGTTAATCAGTGGAGTCCGGGTAACGTGGTGTAACGGTACCCGGAGGTGTCTGGTGAACGTGGTGTAGCGTTCATCAGTGGAGACTGGTTGACGTGGTTTAGCGTCAATCAGTTGGGAATGGTTGGGCCTGGTTAACGTGGTGTAACGTTAATCAGTGGTGAATTAATATTGTTAATTAAATCAACTTTTCAATGTTTGCGAACTACTCCCTTTTGCAACTGCTTTTCCGCAAATAAACCCTATCCCATCTTTGTACCCGGTGCATATGCATTTTTGTGGGTGTGATTTGTTGAGTACTGTGGGTGGTACTCAGCCTTGCTCCAATTTTCCCCCCAGTGTTGGAGGACGCGTCAGTTGAAGATCATCCTGAGGAATAGGCTGGCTCCGCCATCAAGGTGCCTGTGGGAATGGAATCGGCTGGTTGGCCAGATGTTTATAGACTCCGTTTTACCTTTTTTTTTCCGCTGCACTTATGTAATTTACAGTTTACCCTGTTTGTAAGACACTCTGTATGGCAACTTGGTTTGTGTACCCTGGCTTTCCTGGGCAGGGATTTATTACACATTAATGTTCAGAATTTCGGTGCGAATTTCTGGGCGTTACAAGTTGGTATCAGAGCCGAGCTTGACCGTAGGACCAGCCAAATGGAAACCCTAAGAGCCCTCTGAAATTCCCATTTGCATATGCTTCTTACAGTTGGAGTTATTTTGGGAAAAGTGGGAATCTATTTTCAAGTTGGGGTAAAATCTTGGCCGTTTAGGTGATGGAAAATTTGAGTCAAACCTGGAGTTAAATTTTTGTTTCAAGGATTGACATAGTGTCCAAATTTTGGGAAAACATTGGTTATTCTTGGGAAATGTTTGATTTACAGCATGCATAAAATCTCTTTATTTGTGTCGAAATTATTATGTGAATCTTATGTGGTTTCGCAATGGTATTTTGTTGGTTCAAAATTTACTTACAAAACTATTTACTGCATAAAATCGTTGTTGTTTCCAAATTATTTATTGTTCACTTGTTTGGATCTGAGCATACATTGATTCCCCTCCTTGTCTTCTATAGATGGACAACCTCCCCAACCAGCGTTGTACCGACATGGGTGGCTACGTGGAAGAACTGCGGATGATGAGCTTCACCTTGGGGTACAGCCGTGCCCCAGAATACACAGCAGTGGAGCCCTTGGGGGGTGAGCTACCACACCGGGTTCGTGTGGAGTTACCTGGCGAGATGTACCTCCTGCCTGCCATGGAGGTAGAGGTTGGCGGGCGTACCTTCAGTCACGCCTGTCAGGAGGCTGCTTTCCGCCTGCTTGGAGAGCTGCGCCGGAAGCATCACTCTACTCTCCGCACCACTTCTTACCGCTACCTCCCCTACCGGACGCCCGACCAAGAATACAGTTATTTCCAGCATGCAGACAATGAGAACGACACTACCATTGTTCACATGAGGCAGGCGATGATGGCTATGGACTACATGCACGCCAACTGGGTGCGTGCAGCTCATGACCGGGAGGACGCCAACAGGATGACTATCATGGGACTCCAGAACCAGGTCGACCGCCTGAAGAAGGAGGTCGCAGAGCTTAAGGGACAGCCGCCACCCGGTGGAGCCAGGACCCGGCTGACTCCGAGGAAGAGGACCCTTCCTCCGGTGCGTGTTCAATTGGCTCCCAGGAACGGGCCTCACGCACCACCACCCCCACCGGCACCAGCTCCAGCACCAGCTCCAGCACCAGCTCCAGTGCCTGCACCTGCTCCAGTACCAGCACCGACGGGTGGATGGATCAGTGCATCGTCTGATGGCGATGGCTCTCAAGGAGGCACCAGCATCCATGGAGGTTTCACTTCGACGGACGACAGCAGCTCCTTCAGCGGGTCTCGCACTCGCAGCGAGGCCAGTTCTTCGGCCCACGGGAGTGTGGATTATGTGGGCGGATCCAGGAGCCGCACAGACGACGAGGCCGGAGACGAGCAGGAGCCGGAGTACGACTCGGATGACCGTCGAAGCCGCTCGGAGCATTAGACGCGCCACCCTTAGCTTTGCCGTTTTCTTAGTTTGATTTCCTGTTTAGTTGTAATGTTAGGAATGTTTGTTTGTTTGGGGTTAGTGGTGGCATGCCGTCTGTTGTGGTATGTCCGCCGTAATTAGGAGTTGAACTGTTTTCCTATGTTTCCAACCAAGAAGTTCAGTTAATTTAATTCAATCACTTAATTATCACCCCTGTTTCTGAGCCACCTGTTTTTCTCCTCCCCTCCCTCTGCTCTCCCCTTCAGATGGTGAACACAAGGAGTGGAGCCCGTGCTGCCAGTGACACTAGCGCCACCAACCAGCGAGAAGGAGCACCTCAGGATCAAGGAGTACCTAACCATGTGCCACCGCCACTACCGGAGAACCCCACCTTGGCGCAGGTTTTGGCCAACCAAAACCAGATGATGGCCCTGATGATGCAACAGATGCAGCAGAACAACCAGCAGCAACAACACCAGCAACCACAGAATCCGGCCATTGCCCCTCAATCCAAGCTGCCAGAGTTCCTGAGGGTCAGGCCGCCAACTTTCTCCAGCTCCCCCAACCCCATTGATGCCAACGACTGGTTGTTGGCCATCGAGAAGAAGCTCAACCTCCTCCAGTGCACCGACCAAGAGAAGGTCGCTTTTGCTACTCACCAACTCCAAGGTCCCGCATCGGCTTGGTGGGACAATTTCCTGGTGACCCGCACCGCTACCACAGAGGTCACTTGGGCCGAATTCTGCTACAATTTCCGGAAGTCGCAGATTCCGGCGGGAATTGTGGCACAAAAGAAAAGAGAATTCAAGGACCTGGTCCAAGGGAATAGGACGGTTACCGAATACCTCCACGAGTTCAACCGTCTAGCGCGCTACGCGCCAGAAGAGGTCCGCACCGATGCGGAAAGACAGGAGAAGTTTTTGGATGGATTGAACGACGAGCTGACCAATCAGCTCCTCTCTAGCGACTACCCAGACTTCGAGAAGCTGGTGGATAAAGCTATCCGCCAGGAGAGCCAGCACAACAAGGTGGATCGCAAGAGGAAGGCAGCCCAGTTCCGGACTCAACAAGGACAGCTTCAGCGACACGAATGATGATGGCCCGCATGGTGGACCAGCCACCATGATCGTCCGTCAACAACGCCCGTTCTACCCGGGGCACTCTGGAAGCAACAGCAACAGCGGGCAGTACAACCGTCAGTCCGCTCCGCGCCCACCAATGGCACCAACACAGCAGAGTCAGCCACGGAAGGATACCGGGGGCAAGAGCTACGTCTGCTACAACTGCAATGAACCGGGCCACTTCGCCGACAAGTGTCCAAAGCCGAGGCGAATGGGATCCAGACCTGCAGCTCCCCAGCACCCCAACGCCAATCAACAGGTGGTGAAGGGACGTGTCAACCATGTCTCCGCCGAAGAGGCTCAGGCCGCACCGGAACTGGTACTGGGTACGTTTCTCGTGAACTCAACACCTGCTACTGTACTTTTTGATTCTGGTGCAACACATTCTTTTATATCCAAGAAATTTGTGGGGACACATGGGATAAAGGTAGTGGAACTTAAAATCCCCATGAGGGTTCATACGCCTGGGAACCGAATGGTAACTGCTCACTATAGCCCTTCAGTGAGCCTAGAAATCCAAGGATCACCTTTTCTAGCCAATCTTATCCTCTTGGAATCCAAAGACCTAGATGTCATCCTAGGGATGGATTGGTTGACCCGACACAAAGGGGTGATCGACTGTGCGAACCGCACCGTAACGGTGACCAGCCCGGAAGGAAAAGTGGTGATCTTCAAGTCACCCGTGCCGTTGCATCGGGAAGCAAGCTTGAATCAGGTCGCAGCAGAGCAACCACCTGAAAGTGGAACAAAGCCAGAAAGGAAAATACAGGATATTACAATAGTAAGGGAATACCAGGATGTGTTCCCAGAGGACCTACCAGGGATGCCACCAAAAAGGGAAATTGAATTCAGGATTGATCTGGCACCTGGAACAGCGCCAATATACAAGAGGCCTTACAGAATGGCACCGAATGAGATGGCCGAAGTCAAGAAGCAAGTCGACGACCTGCTACAGAAGGGTTACATCCGACCAAGCACATCACCTTGGGGAGCACCAGTCATCTTTGTGGAAAAGAAAGACAAGACAAAACGGATGTGCGGGACTACCGCGCACTAAACGATGTCACCATCAAGAACAAGTACCCTTTGCCGAGAATTGATGATCTGTTCGATCAATTGGAGGGTGCCACCGTCTTCTCCAAGATAGACCTGCGATCAGGCTATCATCAACTTAGAATTCGAGAGGAGGATATACCCAAAGACAGCCTTCACCACGCGGTATGGGTGTATGAGTGCACTGTTATGTCCTTTGGACTGACCAATGCACCCGCCTTTTTCATGAATCTGATGAACAAGGTATTCATGGAGTTCCTGGACAAGTTTGTGGTAGTGTTCATCGACGACATCTTGATCTACTCAAAGTCAACGGAAGAGCATGAACAACATCTTCGTTTGGTTTTGGAAAAGTTGAGAGAACACCAGTTGTACGCCAAGTTCAGCAAATGCGACTTCTGGTTAAGAGAAGTGCAATTCCTCGGACACATCATCACCGCTCAAGGAGTTGCCGTGGATCCAACGAACGTGGAATCTATCACCAATTGGAAACCGCCTAAGACAGTGACACAGGTAAGGAGTTTTCTTGGACTTGCGGGATACTACCGCCGGTTCATCGAGAACTTCTCGAAGATTGCCAGACCTATGACTCAGCTACTGAAGAGGGATGTTAAGTTTGTCTGGACCCCTGACTGCAATCACAGCTTTGAAGAACTCAAGAAGAAGTTGGTTTCAGCCCCGGTTTTGATCTTACCTGATCCCAAGAAGGATTTCCAAGTATACTGTGATGCATCCCGCCAAGGGCTAGGGTGCGTGTTGATGCAAGAAGGCAGGGTTGTAGCCTATGCATCGCGTCAGTTACGCCCCCATGAGAGCAATTACCCAACACACGACCTGGAATTGGCCGCAGTGGTCCATGCTTTGAAATTTGGCGGCACTACCTCATTGGTAACCGTAGTGAGATTTATACGGACCACAAGAGCTTGAAGTACATCTTCACCCAGCCTGATTTGAACCTCCGCCAGAGAAGGTGGCTGGAACTGATTAAGGACTATGATGTGGGGATACATTACCATCCAGGGAAAGCCAACGTCGTGGCAGACGCCTTGAGCAGGAAAAGTTACTGCAACACCGCTCAGGCAGAGGCAATGTGCAAGGAAATGCAGCAGGAGTTTGAATGCTTGAATCTGGGCATTGTTGAACATGGATTCGTGGCAGCCCTAGAGGCTCAACCCACGCTTTTTGATCAAGTCCGCAAGGCACAAGCGAACGATCCAGAAGTCGAAGAACTTAAGAAGAACATGAGAGTCGGAAAAGCTCAAGGTTTTACGGAAGATGAGAACGGGACGGTATGGATGGGGGAACGTTTGTGCGTTCCAGAGAATAAAGAACTCAAGGACCTAATACTCCGGGAAGCCCATGAGACGAGTACTCCATTCATCCAGGAAGCACCAAGATGTACCAAGACCTTAGAACCAAGTTTTGGTGGGCCAGCATGAGAAGGGAAATCGCCGAATTTGTGGCACTTTGTGATGTGTGTCAGCGAGTCAAGGCAGAACACCAACGGCCTGCAGGACTGCTACAGCCACTCAAGGTCCCAGAGTGGAAGTGGGAAGAGATCGGGATGGATTTTATCACCGGGTTGCCCCGGACGTCATCGGGGTATGACTCAATCTGGGTGATCGTGGATCGACTCACCAAAGTTGCGCATTTCATCCCCGTGCATACCACGTACTCGGGTAAGAAACTGGCGGAACTGTATATGGCTCGCATAATGTGTTTACATGGAGTACCCAAGAAGATCATTTCTGATCGTGGTAGCCAGTTCACTTCCAAGTTTTGGCAGAAGTTACAAGAAGAGTTGGGAACCCGACTGAACTTCAGCACGGCATACCATCCGCAAACAGATGGTCAGACTGAAAGAGTCAATCAGATATTGGAGGACATGCTGAGAGCTTGTGCACTAGACTTCGGAGGAACATGGGATAAGAGCTTACCCTACGCAGAGTTCTCGTACAACAACAGCTACCAGGCCAGCTTGCAGATGGCACCGTTTGAAGCTCTGTATGGCAGGAAGTGCCGCACACCCCTTTTCTGGGATCAGACAGGTGAACGTCAGGTATTCGGAACCGACGCGCTCAAAGAAGCAGAAGAGAAGGTAGCCATAATACGAGAGCGTTTAAAGACGGCTCAATCCAGACAGAAGAGTTATGCTGATAACCGACGACGAGACTTAAGCTTCGAGGAAGGAGACTACGTGTACCTTCGCGTCACCCCACTCCGCGGAGTACACAGGTTCCAAACCAAAGGGAAGCTAGCACCACGTTTCGTGGGACCCTACTGTTAACGCCAAAATTTGGTAAGGACCTGTATCATATTCGGTCAAGAGGACGGTTGCAGTCGGATAATGGAAATTGATCCAAGAAGCAGACCGAGTCTGAGAAGGAGCCGTGAAGACCGCGCGTGGCAGTTAATTACTATAGTTATTAGGAAAAAGTTTATCTCTTTTAGGAAACCTGACCTCGTGTCCGGTCAGGTCTCATTAGCGCTTTCTGTTATAGATGGGAAATCATATATTGTGTCCTATAAGGACTCATGTAACTCGGGGTATATATACGTATGCCCGGGGACCTTGTAATCTATCACAAAGATCAATACAAATTCGGCGCATCGCCACCCCCTCGACGGGATCCTGCTTCTCGAGCCGGGCTGCATCGGTTTAGGTCGAACTCCTGCGAGAGGGTAAGTCTCGTCACACCGACTACCAATCGGCTAGGACTTCCTCGGTTAGGTCCGATATTCTAGTCGGTTTATGGTAGTCGGCTTACCACGATATATTTACTTTATCTATGGCTGCATCAGTTCAGTTTGATCTCATAGATTGATTAGGTATATCACATCACGTGTGCACAGATTGTATCGACTTACTGGGAGCGATTTATCATCAGTTCGTGCTGCATCGGTTAGGTCCGACCTACTGAACTGCTAGTGATAAGTCGATCCTGCTGAGCCGATGCGTTGTGTGCAGGCGCTTTATCGGAGTGTATAGCCGATAAGTTATTTTCATCACGATCGCATTATATCTATCGACTCATTGAGGCATTGTTACTATTGCCGGTCTGTGCTGCAACGGTTAGGTCCGATCTACTAGACTGACGATAATAGCCTTACTCTTAATAAGCCGATGGTGTTGTGCGATGGTGTTATCGGAGTGCTTAGCCGATAAGTTACCTGTTAGAGCTGACTACATTTATTCACTGTTTTATCCTGTGTTCGCTTTATTAAGCAGTCGGCTAGCTTATCAATTATTTATCATTTACGTTATTGCATATTTTATTATTTGTTCTTGCCTGTATTATTGTCACAATCGGCTAAGGGATAGCCGATGGGTTCATTCTGCCGATCCAAGCACAAGTACAAGCAGGTTCCCGGGCACGACCCCAGGTAAGGGCCCGGGCATGAGCCCGGGTAAGGACCAGTGCATGGGCCCGGACAAAGGACGAAGATCTTGGGAGCCGATATGAGCAAGGGCCCGGGTGCAGGCATACCTTCATAATAATACCAGTAACACTAGATCATGATCAGCTAGGATCTGTTTGATTTATTCATGCATTATACTTGCTTATTTTATCTAGCTTATAGCCGGTTTTCGAATATCTCTTCGATGATCGGCTAGCACGATATTTGTTTATTATTACATTATTGTCCTTGCCATCATCGGTCTTAAGCCGATGTATAAGTGCTACAGTGTACATCGGCCATCGGCTGATGAAACGAGTCTAGATCGGCTTCCAGCCGATTGGCTCATTGATCTAATATTTTCCTCCTTGTCAATTACAGGGTCAAATTGACTGGCACGCCTACGAACCTCAAACTTTAGGACCTGCACTGGAGTGAAGCAAATCTCCCAGGCCTTCGCGTGTCACCCAGACGCCGAATCAGGACCCGGCGATTTTCGGCGTCAACACGCTTTTGGCACGCCCGGTGGGACACGAAGTTTTGAGCCCAACAAACATTGTTTCAATCGAGATTTCAACATGGCTGGAAAAGAAGTCAAGATGGACAACGTAATTTCGGTCACCATGGAAGATCTAACTGAAGAACAAAAACAGCAAGTTGAACAGACCATGACAAATTTCCAGAAGCTGTGTTTAGAATCCTTCAGTATGACAAGACAAGGGCCGATTCAGAAGTCTCAGTTTCCAAAGCCAGTACTGGTAGGAGAATCGAGCCGCACACAACCTGAGAGTCCACCAATCAAGCCTTTACAGGAGATGGTCAACGAGGCTGTGCACCACGCACTCATCAATCAGTCAGGAGTCTTAGTAAATACATTGCACAACCTTATCAAGAAGACTGTTGATGGTTCGATTGCCCAAGAGCCAACTCGGGGTCCTGTTTTTCTCCCACCGAAGATAGAGCCAGGCCAAGTTAATTACAACATTAGCAGAGATGTACCAGAACACTTGTTCGCACAAAACCAGGCCGGGGGGCAACAGGATATCCCTCCTGGATATCACCGATCTATTTATTATGGGGGATATCAGCAGAACTATCCAGGAGGAGGAGCCGATCCAGGTATTTACCAGAGGGAGTATCACAGACAGAATCGGCAACCCACCCCGCCGATGCAGTATCAGCAATATCAACAGGAGAATGCAAGAGAGGAAGATTTGTCGGCACGGGTTGAGGAAATAGTAAGGGAGCAGTTCGGGATCAAGCCCAAGGAGCAAGCGTTCATGTATCGGCACCCATATCCTGAGTGGTTTGACAGGGTTCCGTTGCCACACCGATACAGGGTCCCGGATTTCTCTAAGTTTTCAGGGCAGGACAACACATCTACAGTAGAACATGTCAGCCGATTTCTGGCGCAGTGTGGGGAAGCATCGGCTGAAGAGGCCCTAAGGGTTAGATTTTTTCCCCTATCACTATCTGGATCGGCTTTTACATGGTTCTCCTCGTTACCGCCGAATTCTGTTCGGGGGTGGGCCGATCTGGAGAAACAGTTTCACAAATATTTCTTCGCTGGGATTCACGAGCTGAGACTGTCAGATTTGACATCGGTTAAGCAGCGACCAGACGAAACAGTACCGGAATACATTCAGCGATTTCGGGATATCAGAAGCCGGTGTTATAGTTTAAACCTGAGCGATGGGCATCTAGCCGATTTAGCTTTTCAGGGACTCTTGGCGCCAATCAGAGAAAGGTTTTCGTCTCAAGAGTTCGAATCTTTGTCGCACCTAGTACAGAAGGTATCGGCTCATGAAAGCCGGTTTCAAGAGGCGAAAAAGGACAAGTACCAGAGGAGAGTTGCTCAGGTTCAGGTCTATTCAACGGATTCAGATGATGAGGAATCCGACGCTGAGGTTGGATTGGCGGAGTGGGCCAGGAACAAGAAGTCGGTATCATTGCCCATGGGTCAAAGATATCGGCAAGAGGAGCGATATGATTTCGATGTGAGCAAAGCCGATAAGATCTTTGATTTGTTGTTGCAGGAAAAGCAAATACAATTGCCGCCAAACCATGTGATTCCATCAGCCGAAGAACTAAAGAAGAAGAAGTATTGCAAGTGGCACAACGCGATATCGCACCATACTAACGAGTGTAAGGTTTTTCGGCAACAAATTCAGCTGGCCGTCGAGCAAGGACGAATTAAGTTTGAAGATAAAAAGCCAATGAAGATAGATGGGCACCCGTTCCCCGTAAATATGGTCTATGCGGGGTCATCGTCCAGAACTCAAGCCGATGGAGGAAAACGTCAGAGTAAATCGAGGATTACTTCATCAGGTATGATAGAGAAGTACTCAAGGTACGATGAACAGGGGGATGGACCGGAACAATATAATCCGCATTGGAACTGCCCGTTTTTTCGTTTCTGCTGGGATCAAGGGATGAGATTGCCATCAGCTGAAAATTGCCCCGAGTGCAGCGGTACAGGGAATCGGCATGATCGCCAGCAGGAGTGTTCGCGGGATCGGTCGCCTGGGGAAAGAACATCAGTTCATAGCCGATTGGGGCCGATCCATGAAGAGTTCTTTGAAGATGAAGAGGAAGCGCATGGGAGACAAGTCCAGAATCCTCAGTGGTGTCCTAGCGGCATATTCACGAAGAATCAGAAGAGAAGGGCACAACGGCTACGACACCGGGAACAGCAAAAGGAGCAATACCGGGATCAAGAGGAGGTTGATCATCGTCCCAAAAGGACTAGGCAAGTTTGGCAAGTGAAGAAGAAGGACGATGAGGACGTATCAGCACCGGTAAATATGGTGTTCTTTTTGCCTCGGGAGTATAAAGCGCTTTCATCAGATGAAGAAGGAGATGAGGAGGTTTTCGCTCAACTAAAGCTGAAATCTGATCAAGCTATATTTGATAAACCTGAGAAGTCAGAGCATCGGCACTTAAAGCCGTTATACGTCAAGGGATACGTAAATGGGAAGCCGATGACAAAGATGTTGGTCGATGGAGGAGCCGCGGTTAATCTCATGCCTCATGCTACGTTCCGGAAATTGGGGAAGACTACCGAAGACCTGATCAAGACAAATATGGTGCTAAAAGACTTCGGTGGGAATTCATCTGAAGCGAAAGGCGTATTAAACGTGGAGCTGACAGTAGGGAGTAAGACATTACCCACCACGTTTTTTGTGATTGACGGAAAGGGGTCGTATAGTTTGCTCCTCGGCAGGGACTGGATTCACGTGAACTGTTGCGTGCCTTCGACAATGCATCAATGTCTAATACAGTGGCAGGGAGATCAAGTCGAGGTGGTGCAAGCAGATCGGTCGACCAATATTGCCATGACCGATCTACCAGTCTGGGAAGCCGATGGTGTTGACTGCTTATCCGGAAGAGTTTGGGAAGGAGATTACCTCAGGGTTACTAGTCAGGGGATACAGCCGATCCAGCAAGTCGGCTCTGAATTGTTACTCTGATGGGCTCCATTGAAGACTTCGAGGGGAAATTGGGGCAAGGATTTACGTCGGCTGATGATTTGGAAGAGATTGATATAGGACCAGGAGATAGACCAAGGCCGACGTATATAAGCAAGAAATTAAGTCCTGAGCTACGAGAAGAATTGATAGCATTGTTAAAGGAGTATCGGGATTGTTTCGCCTGGGAGTACCATGAGATGCCAGGATTAAGCCGATCGATTGTTGAACATCGGCTACCTATTAAACCAGGGTATCGGCCATTCAAGCAGGCTCCAAGAAGATTCAAGGCAGAATTATATGAGCCGATCAAGGCGGAGATCACAAGGTTGTACGATGCCAAGTTCATAAGGCCATGCCGATATGCTGAGTGGGTTTCTAATATCGTCCCGGTAGAGAAGAAAAATGGAAAATTAAGGATATGTATTGATTTCCGGGATCTAAATAAAGCTACCCCCAAGGATGAATACCCGATGCCGATAGCGGATTTGTTGGTGGATGCAGCGTCAGGCCACAAGATTATCAGTTTCATGGATGGCAATGCAGGATACAATCAGATTTTCATGGCTGAAGAGGATATACACAAAACTGCGTTCCGATGTCCTGGAGCTATCGGTTTGTATGAGTGGGTAGTAATGACTTTTGGATTGAAAAGTGCCGGTGCAACCTATCAAAGAGCAATGAATTATATATTTCATGATCTCATCGGTTTGTTGGTGGAAATTTACATTGATGATGTGGTGGTTAAATCTAAAAGTGGGGAAAGCCATATAGCCGATTTACGAAGAGTGCTGGAGAGGGCCAAGAAATACGGACTAAGAATGAATCCCAATAAGTGTGCTTTCGGTGTATCGGCTGGGCAATTTCTGGGTTTTATGGTTCATGAGCGAGGAATTGAAGTTAGTCAGCGAAGTATCAGAGCCATTAAGACCACAGAGCCACCAAGCGATAAGACAGAGTTGCAATCGTTGATCGGCAAGATTAATTTTGTGAGGAGATTCATATCAAATTTATCAGGGAGAATTGAGTCTTTCACGCCGTTATTGAAGTTGAAAGCCGATCAAGAATTTGTGTGGGGGGCAGCGCAGCAGAAGGCGTTTGACGAGATCAAGAATTATCTTAGTTCCCCGCCTGTGTTGATTCCGCCGCAGGAAGGAGTGCCGTTCAGGTTATACTTGTCGGCCGATGAGAAGTCCATCGGTTCTGTTTTGATCCAGGAGTTTGAAGGTAAAGAGCGAGTTGTGTTCTATCTAAGTAGGAGACTTTTGGATGCTGAGACGAGATATCCAGCGGTGGAGAAGTTATGCTTGTGTTTATATTTCTCGTGTACAAAGTTGAGGCATTACATCCTATCGGCTGAGTGTACAGTAGTTTGCCAGGCCGATGTGGTCAAATATATGTTGTCGGCTCCAGTCTTGAAGGGGCGAGTTGGCAAGTGGGTTTTTGCCTTGACGGAGTTTGACTTGAGGTACGAATCGGCTAAAGCAATCAAGGGACAAGCAGTGGCCGATTTTATTGTCCAGCACAGGGGGTCTCACGAAGACTATGTGGAGCCGATCCCGTGGGTCTTGTTTTTTGATGGATCGGTTTGCAGGCATGGATCTGGTATCGGTTTGGTTATTGTGTCGCCTCGGGGGGCAAGTTTTGAGTTTGCTTTTACAATTAAGCCTTATCGGACTAACAATCAGGCGGAGTACGAGGCGGTGCTGAAAGGACTTCAACTATTAAAGGAGATCGGGGCCGATATTATAGAGATTATTGGTGATTCTTTGTTGGTGATCAAACAGTTATCTGGAGAATATGAGTGCAGGGATGATGTTTTGAGGTCATATTATGAAGAGTGTGTAGATTTGTTGAAGGAGTTCAAGATGGTGTCAATGAATCATATTCCCAGAGAGCAGAATTTGGAAGCCAATGATCTTGCACAGATTGCTTCAGGATATCGGCTGAATAGGCAGGTTGAGGTGGAGATAGCCGATATTGATGTCCAGAACAAGGCCGATGACTGGAGACAGGAGATAATTGATTACTTACGGAACCCGTCGCAGTCTGTTTCCAGGAAGATTCGGTATAAAGCTACTAAATATGTGCTACTTGATGAGGAGTTATATTATCGGACGTTTGAGGGAGTTCTGCTTAGATGCCTGGATTTAGAAGAAGCCAAAGTGGTTATGTGTGAGGTACACGAAGGCATCTGTGGAACTCATCAATCGGCTCATAAGATGAAATGGTTGTTGAGAAGAGTAGGGTATTTTTGGCCGACAATGCTGGAAGATTGCTTTAGGTATTATAAAGGGTGTCAAGATTGTCAGAAGTTTGGAAATATACAGCGGGCACCGGCATCGGCTATGAATCCTATCATCAAACCGTGGCCGTTCAGAGGATGGGGAATTGATATGATCGGCCAGATTTTTCCTCCATCAAGTAAGGGACATAAGTTTATATTGGCAGCAACAGATTATTTCACCAAGTGGGTAGAGGGCAATTCCTTTGAAGAAAGTCACGTCCAAAGAAGCGATGAATTTATCAAGGAGCATATCATTTATCGGTTTGGGATTCCTCAGACGATAACTACTGATCAGGGGTCTATTTTTGTGTCTGATGAGTTTCAACAGTTTGCTGCCAGTATGGGAATCAAGCTATTAAATTCATCGCCTTATTATGCTCAAGCCAATGGGCAAGCAGAAGCTTCTAACAAGAGTTTGATCAAGTTGATTAAGCGGAAAATTGATGAGCAGCCACAGCGATGGCATTCTACATTAGCCGATTCACTATGGGCCTATCGGATGGCATGCCACGGGTCTACTCGGGTACCGCCGTATCAGTTGGTATATGGACATGAGGCGGTTTTGCCGTGGGAAACTAACATCGGCTCTAGAAGACTTTCTTTGCAGAATCAATTGAACGGCCGATGATTATTATAACTTTGATGACAGATGAACTTGAAGATTAGCTCAGAATCGGTTGAGAGCGCTAGAAAGAATCAAGGAGAATAAGGCTAGGGCAGCTCGGCATTAACAACAAAAAGGTGGTGAATAATCGTTGACCGAGGGGGACCTTGCTGTGGAAGTTTGAATTTTTTTTTTGCGATCGGGTCCAGAGATAATAAGTTCGAGAAAATGCGTTCGCCTAATTGGGAAGGACCTTATCGATTAATCGCTGTGTGCCTGTAGTTATGCATATATACTAGAGATCTTGACGGGACGGAGTTTGGCTAAAGCACTTAATGGGAAATATCTCAAGAAATACTACCCTACGCTTTGGATCAATTCTTAAATCGGTTAAGTACAGCCGATTCTAAACGATTAGAAGCCCATGTTTTTGTTACGTCGCTAAAGACAAGCCAATATTCAATTGGATATCGCCTTTAGATCAAAACAAGCGGAAAAGTTATCAGGGACTGAGAGAGATGGGTAGGTAGTAGAGCCCGATCTGGTATATTGACAGCAGAAGGGTTATCGGCATGTTCCAGGAAATCGACAATACGAAGGTTTAAGATTTTACAAGAAATTTTTGGATCATTCAATTGCGTGCAGGCGGATCGGTCAATCTCATTTGATAGTCACTGCATTCATCTTTGTCGGGCTGCCTGGGATGGTCTTCAGGTTCTTGCGCGATGAATGACTTGACGCACTGTCGGGCAACCTTAAGCCTCTTGGTTTGCGATGGCTGCGATTAGACGATTAGCTGGGATTCTGTTGCTGTAAGGTCACGAACTTTTTCAGTTCTGCCAGCAAATCGGCCCTAAAATTTTTCTTCAAGCTGGCTAACTAAGTTGAGCTCTTGGGGGGCAGCGGCTATGTCATCAAGCTTTTTCTTTCTCTGCTTGGGCTAATAGCCATCGGCCTTGGATGTCTTCGGTACCATAGTCTTCTGTTGGTCAGCGCATCGCTCATGCGCTGTTCTAAGCTTGATGAGTTTAAATTCTATGGGATTCCAGATTATGTGCTGCGGGGTTAATGCTGTCGACAAGGTCTCGGGCAGATGGCTACGTGTTTCAATTTCTGCGAATCTTGCCCGCGATGGCCCAGCAATCTTCCGCTAGCGCGTCAATTGGGTTTGTCCAGCCGACTGAGGATGGCTGTCAGATATTCACGAACGTCGCTGGGAAGGATGGTTTTGGTCGTTGCGCTGGTGCGCTGTAGGATTCTTCTAACTCTTAAGTACTTGCGATGTCAAAAGGAGAACAGCATCGGCTATGGACTGCAAAATGGCGTCGCGTAAAAGGATCAGTCTAGAAAAGTTTAATAAGAAGCAGAGTTATAAGACAAGAGAAGTTACCTGATGATAGGACATCGGCAGCTTGCACGACATCGGCTTCAGGGGTATGAATAGGGTGTTTCTCTGAAGGGGCCATATCAGCCGATGGAGTGTAGGCGCAGTTCTCGACAGCTGGAGGGCTTAGTGCAAAGAGTGGGGCAGCTGAAGGGGACATCGGTCAGCGCTTGAGCGATAGCAGAAGGAGTTGAAAAAAATCTGAGCTCGATATCTCGAGTGAAGATGGAGCTGGTGGATAAATGAGAAAGCGGTAATTAATGGTGTTAAGATTTGGCGCGACCTGAGGAGATAGGGATCGATGTGCGTCTGGGGGAAAAGATGGCGTTCTGTGGCACGACATCGGCATCGTTTTCTGTTCTTCAGGGAGGGGCGATGCGCTAAACTTTTTCCTTTTTGTTCCCATCGGCCAGGTGCCTTGAGAAGAGCCGATGGAGATGGGGCGTCGCCGTCTAAGTTCGGATAGCAGCTGATTGAGGGTTGGTACGAATCGGCCGCCGCTGTGCTTGTTGACGGAGGCTCGTACGCTGGCGCGCCTGCGAAGCAAGAAGTCAGAGACGGAATTGAGGATGATATTGAAGCTTGCAAGAGTTACCCGTTGGTCGGATCACATACGTCGGCGTCCAAACGGGAGCAAATTACAGTGGGCCGCTAAGCAGAACAGCTGTTTTTCCATTCCGACCACGATCGGACCCCAAAAGCTTGGTAAGTACGGCAGCGTGCAGACGTATACCCACTCCAGTGCAGCGCTAGCAGGAGGAGTCTGTCAAAAGACCGCAGCCGATCATATTCCAAGGCGCTGCTAACCGTGCCCCGAGCCTGGAGTTTGTTGGTAAGAACAGGCCGATCGGAAGCTGGCCAGGCCGAGTTGACGGGAGCCTGGTTGATGGGTGGTAGAACTTACATACGATGGCTCTGAGTTCAGGCCTAGAGAAAAGCCGTTGGCAGCAGGCAAGGACTGATGCCGATACGGAATATGGCTTTAGATTGATTTCATCGTTCAGAGCTTTGAGTGGATCAAAAGTTGGAAGGCATCTCGAATGATTGATGCGTCATTGTAAGCAAACCAAAGAGTAGCATCCCCTTGGTAAAGCAAACATACCTATAAAACCCCTTGAACCCACTGACTAACTTCAAGCAGGGGACATAACTGTGCCGCCCCGGAAAGGCCGATGCCAGCACTCACCCAATAGAGATGCATCGCAGCAGGTAGATGGAGGTCTACTTGATCTTCTGAAAAGGTAATCAGCTGGGAAGGGATTGTCTTGAGAGGGAAAGTTTCTGGAGGCCTTGGAGGGTTAACAACATTAAGCCAGAGCTTTACGAACCACACCAAAAGAGACCCCCAATTGTGGCCGACAGGCAAAAGAGTAACTGGGAACCCAACCCGGAACCCGATAGCTTGATTGCCACCCTGATGGAGCCAGCTGTAGGTGAAGCGCCAAGGAGATAGTGCCCTAACGGAATTGTTTCCTAATCGGCCAAGAAACATTCTGCTAGGCACTTGCATATTGTTCCTATCTCTAGGTCTGCGTTGATGCAAGCCAGCAGGTGTAACCTATGCATCGCGTCAGTTACGCCCCATGAGAGCAATTACCCCAACACACGACCTGGAATTGGCCGCAGTGGTCCATGCTTTTGAAAATTGGGCGCGAACTACCTCATTCGGTAACCGTAGTTGATTATACGGACCACAAGAGCTTGAAGTATACATCTTCACCAACAGTCCTGATTGAACCTCTCGCCACGTAAGGTGGCTGGAACTGCAGTAAGACTATGATGTGAGGCTGATCACATTACCATCCAGGACCAAGCCAACTACGCTGGCACGCACGCCATTGAGCAGGAACAATACATGCCAACCCGCATCAGGAGAGGCCATTAGTGCAGGAAAAGAATGCAGAGCAGGAATTGAAAGCTTGAATCTGGGCATTGTTGACATGGATTAATCGTGGCAGCACCTAGGGACTCAACCCACGCTTTTTGATCAAGTCCGCAAAGGCACAAAAGCGAACGATCAGGACAAGCCTCGAAAAAGAACTTAGAAGAACTATGAGAGTCGGAAAACTCAAGGTTTACGGAAGATGAAAAGAACGAGACGGTTGGATGGGAAGGGAACCTTTCGTTTCCAGAGAATAAGAACTCAAGGACCTATACTCCGGGAAAGCACCATGAGACCCGCACCCCGTAACTCCATTCTCAAAGGCACAGCACCAAAGAATGTACCAAGACCTTAGACCAAGTTTTGCTGGGCCAGCATTGAAGGGAAATCGAACAACCTAGTATGTGGCACTTTGTTTGATGTGTCGTAGCGAGTCAAGGCAGAACACAGCGGCCTGCAGGACTCGCTACAGCCACCTCAAGGTCCCAGAGTGGACCCGTGGGAAAGAGGATCGGATGGATTTTATCAACCGGGTGCCCCGCGACGTCATCGGGGTATGACTCAATCATGGGTGATCGTGGACAATCGACTCACCAAAGTTGCGCATTTGCATCCCCGTGCATACCACGTACTCGGGTAAGAAACTGGCGGACTGTATATGGCTCAGCATAATGTGTTTACATGGAGTACCCAAGAAGATCATTTCTGATCGTGGTAGCCAGTTCACTTCCAAGTTTTTGGCAGAAGTTACAAGAAGAGTTGGGAACCCGACTGAACTTCAGCACGCATACCATCCGCAAACAGATGGTCAGACTGAAAGAGTCAATCAGATATTGGAGGACATGCCTGAGAGCTTGTGCACTAGACTTCGGAGGAACATGGGATAAGAGCTTACCCTACGCAGAGTCTCGTACAACAACAGCTACCAGGCCAGCTTGCAGATGGCACCGTTTGAAGCTCTGTATGGCAGGAATGCCGCACACCCCTTTTCTGGGATCAGACAGGTGAACGTCAGGTATTCGGAACCGACGCGCTCAAAGAAGCAGAAGAGAAGGTAGCCATAATACGGAGCGTTTAAAGACGGCTCAATCCAGACAGAAGATTATGCTGATAACCGACGACGAGACTTAAGCTTCGAGGAAGGAGGACTACGTGTACCTTCGCGTCACCCCATCCGCGGCAGTACACAGGTTCCCAAACCAAAGGGAAGCTAGCACCACGTTTCGTGGGACCCTACTGTTAACGCCAAAATTTGGTAAGGGACCTGTATCATATTCGGTCAAGAGGACGGTTGCAGTCGGATAATGGAAATTGATCCAAGAAGCAGACCGAGTCTGAGAAGGAGCCGTGAAGACCGCGCGTGGCAGTTAATTACTATAGTTATTAGGAAAAGTTTATCTCTTTAGGAAACCTGACCTCGTGTCGGTCAGGTCTCATTAGCGCTTTCTGTATAGATGGGAAATCATATATTGTGTCCTATAAGGACTCATGTAACTGCGGTGTACGTATATACGTATGCCCGGGACCTTGTAAATCTATCACAAAGATCAATACAAATTCGGCGCATCGCCACCCCCTCTGACGGGATCCTGCTTCTCGAGCCGGGCTGCATCGGTTAGGTCCGAACTCCTGCGAGAGGGTAAGTCTCGTCACACCGACTACCAATCGGCTAGGACTCCTCGGTTAGGTCCGATATTCTAGTCGGTTTATGGTAGTCGGCTTACCACGATATATTTACTTTATCTATGGCTGCATCAGTTCAGTTTGATCTCATGATTGATTAGGTATATCACATCACGTGTGCACAGATTGTATCGACTTACTGGTGGAGCGATTTATCATCAGTTCGTGCTGCATCGGTTAGGTCCGACCTACTGAACTGCTAGTGATTAAGTCGATCCTGCTGAGCCGATGCGTTGTGTGCAGGCGCTTATCGGAGTGTATAGCCGATAAGTTATTTTCATCCGATCGCATTATATCTATCGACTCATTGGAGGCATTGTTACTATTGCCGGTCTGTGCTGCAACGGTTAGGTCCGATCTACTAGACTGACGATAATAGCCTTACTCTTAATAAGCCGATGGTGTTGTGCGATGGTGTTATCGAGTGCTTAGCCGATAAGTTACCTGTTAGAGCTGACTACATTTATTCACTGTTTTATCCTGTGTTCGCTTTATTAGCAGTCGGCTAGCTATCAATTATTTATCATTTACGTTATTGCATATTTTATTATTTGTTCTTGCCATGTATTATTGTCACAATCGGCTAAGGATAGCCGATGGGTTCATTTCTGCCGATCCAAGCACAAGTACAAGCAGGTTCCCGGGCACGACCCCAGGTAAGGGCCCGGGCATGAGCCCGGGTAAGGACCAGTGCATGGGCCCGGACAAAGGACGAAGATCTTGGGAGCCGATATGAGCAAGGGCCCGGGTGCAGGCATACCTTCATAATAATACCAGTAACACTAGATCATGATCAGCTAGGATCTGTTTGATTTATTCATGCATTATACTTGCTTATTTTATCTAGCTTATAGCCGGTTTTCGAATATCTCTTCGATGATCGGCTAGCACGATATTGTTATATTATTACATATTTGTCCTTGCCATCATCGGTCTTAAGCCGATGTATAAGTGCTACAGTGTACATCGGCCATCGGCTGATGAAACGAGTCTAGATCGGCTTCCAGCCGATTGGCTCATTGATCTAATATTTTCCTCCTTGTCAATTACAGGGTCAAATTGACTGGCACGCCTACGAACCTCAAACTTTAGGACCTGCACTGGAGTGAAGCAAATCTCCCAGGCCTTCGCGTGTCACCCAGACGCCGAATCAGGACCCGGCGATTTTCGGCGTCAACACCTACCAAGTGTTAGCCCGTAAAGGTGAAGTGGCATATCAGTTGAGCCTCCCAGCTTCAATGACTGGCATACACGATGTGTTCCACGTGTCACAACTGAAGAAGTGTCTGAGGATACCAGCAGAACAGGCAGATCCCGGAACAGATCGAGATCCAGGTAAGACCTCACCTATGTGGAGAAGCCAATACGGGATCCTGGAGATCAGTGAAAGAAACACCAGAGCCGGGTAATCAGATTCTGCAAGGTACAGTGGAGTCACCATTCAGAGGAAGATGCCACCTGGGAGCGAGAAGACGAACTGAAGTCCGCCCATCCTCACCTTTTCGCCAGCGCCTCCGAATCTCGGGGACGAGATTCTGTTTAAGGGGGGTAGGTTTGTCACACCCTGAGTTTAGCCACACAGAAACTTACCGGAGAAAATACCTAAGAAAAGGAATTTTAAAATGGCTAGAGAAATTAATTGATGGTGTAAAATGCAAGATAATAAATTGTCGTGGCCGGGAATATTTTTTCTTGTATTCTCTGTGCCAAAATACATTAACTGGATTTTTAGTGGAATTTACAGAGCGCCGGAACTATTTTTAATAAATCAAATACGCTTATCGGAATTAACATCGTCCTGGAAATCTTTTTCTTTCTTCCTTTCTCTTTTTCTCCCTCGGGGCCGCTGGCCCGCTCCTGTGCCGCCCGCGCCCTCGCTCCTCGCGCCCTCGCCCTCGTGCCGCGCGCTCGCGCCCTCGCCCGCGCCCGCGCCCCGCACCCCTGTGCCGTGCCCTCTCCCTTGCCCGCGCCCCGCGCTCTCTCGTGCTCGCTGCCCGCCGCCAACGCTCCTCCCGCTGACAGGCCGGGCCCGCCTGTCAGCATCATCGTTCTCCTCCGTCCGAATCGGGCGGAGGGGAAACTCCCCGGGCAGTCCGATCCGGCGCCGTCCTCCTCATCCTCCCGCACTCGCACTCGTTCAAACGGTCGCGGACCGAGTCCGCCCCACTCCCCCGAGTTCTCCGGCGTCCACGTCCCCTCTCTCCCGTGAACCACGCGCACGATGCCCACGCCGCCGTCCACTCTCCCGTGCACGATTGGAGCCGTTCGCCTCGATCTCTCTCGGCCGACTGTTTATAAACCATCTCCACCCTCTCCTCCATCTTTTCCCCAACACGCCGAGCTTTCCAGTGCCCCAGAACCCCGTCGCCACCGCGCATCCGAGCTCCACCGTTTTTCGCTGCCTCCGGCCACCGCTCGCCGCCGTTCCGGACGCCGCCAGGCCACTCCGCCACCGCCTGCACCTCCGCCGCGCCGCGCCGCATCTCGGCCGCCACTCCGTGGAAGCCGAAGCTCGCCGGACCGCCTCGCCCGCGCGCACGGTGAGTATCGGCCTTCCGCCTCCTTTCCGGCCGATGTTTCCTGCCGCGCCGTGTCTCCATTCTCCACTCTAACTCCTCTCCCGTCCTCCTCATCCTCCAGGACACCTCGGCAGCCGCCTCTCGCCCGTTCCCCGCCGTCGGAGCTCCGTCGCCGACGTCGTCCCGAGGCCGCCGCCGCCTTTTCGTTGCCACTGTCATCTTCGCGCCGTCGCTCGCCGTCGCGAGCCGCCGGTGAGAACCCCCTCCGTTTTCCCGTTCATTTCCGCCCTCCGTGTGGTCGTCGCCGCGCCGGGTGGTCGCCGTCGTCGACCATCGGGTCGCGTGCGCGCCGCCGCCTCCCGCTCGGGACGGCTGGCTTCGGCCGCCGCTCCCCGGGGCCGTCCGTTCT
The DNA here is from genome assembly GCA_003991445.1 of Oryza meyeriana var. granulata. Lineage (NCBI taxonomy): Eukaryota > Viridiplantae > Streptophyta > Magnoliopsida > Poales > Poaceae > Oryza > Oryza meyeriana. The sequence continues at coordinate 25,081 of RYFJ01001511.1, forward strand.
GCCGGGTGGCAGATCGGGGCCGCCCGCTCGCTCGCCCGCGTGGTGCGCCCGCTCTCGGCCGCGGTGGACTTGGTCCGCCGTGCGCCTGCCTCTCGCACGCCACTGGCTGGTGGAGCCCGCCGGTCGGCGCCGGCTTCCCAGTCTAGTGACGTCATTAATCGGTTAATGCGCATTAAATCACTGGTTAATTATATTCACTCTGAAAATAGCAGTAAACTTCAATAAATCATAACTATGTCATGCGAACTCTGATTAAGTCCATTCAAATTTCATTAAATCCAGAAAAATGCCAAGAATCCATTAAAAATACTTTCAGCCCATGTTTGTTGACCCCCATGTACTGTTTTTAATTGTTTATGCACTGTTTGTTGTAGAATCCGACGCCGGTAATTCTCCTGCGTATTTCGAGATCGTAGCCGAATACCTTGAGCCGGAGCAAGGCAAGTCGCACTGATACTTTGATCAATTCGTACCCATTTTTCATTAAATTGCTTTGTTTACGCAAATAAACTGCATTATTTCAATAATTCATGTGGATTGGTATTGCCTATACAATGTTAGGTTTCAGCCTTAGTCTTGATAACTAAATCCTTGTCACCTGGGTAATAATATGAGTAGAATATGATCCCTAGGATGCTTAGCCATGCTTAGCAACATAGCTCACCTGGGTATTAAATAATGTCTTTTTTTTATATGATTCGACTCAATGTCGGAAAAATGGAACCATGGATAGGTTGTTGTTAAATTCCTAAAATTTTGACCTAAATGGTGGGCTGTGGGTGTATGGTTTGCTTGTCACACCCATGGCAATTAAGGACCGGTTCGCGGGAACCACTTGGGCAACTTCCCGTACTTGCCACAAGCCAGCGTGGGCAACGGCTGGGCTTGAAGCGTTTCTTCTCCTCTCCTAGGCACCGATGAAGAGGTGGGCGTGATGGAGTTGGGTCGGCCCGGGGTAGGGTTGATCGGCTGCCGGATTCACCGTGGCGCAAGGGGGGTAGCCTGGCCAATATGGCGTGCCCTGTCGGCAGGTGCAACCTCAGCGTGGTGTGGATGGTTAGGAGGGGTTGCGTGAACGGTCCTGTCACAGCCTCGCACGGGACATCGTGGTGATGTACTGGCACACGGGAACGTGTGTGGGGGCTGTGTCTTGTGGGTACAGTTGTACACCTCTGATCAGAGTAAAACTATTCGAATAGCCGCGCCCGCGGTAATGGGCACATTGGCCAAGACTCACCGTGATTAGTCTCACCCTAGATAATTAATCTGGTTTTATCAAACTGGTGTTGTGGAAGGTGTGTGTCCGGTCGGCGTGGTTGAGCTGACCGGGGGTGACCGGTTAGCGTGGTGTAACGCTAGTCGGTGGAGACTGGTGAGTGTGGTTTAACTCTCATCAGTTTCGCCTGGTGGTCGTGGTGTAACTTCCATCAGCGCGGCCTGGTCAACGTGGTTTAGCGTTGGTCGGGAAAAGCTGGTCAGCGTGATACGTTGTCCGGTGGTGACTGGTTAACGTGGTGTAGCGTTAATCAGTGGAGTCCGGGTAACGTGGTGTAACGGTACCCGGAGGTGTCTGGTGAACGTGGTGTAGCGTTCATCAGTGGAGACTGGTTGACGTGGTTTAGCGTCAATCAGTTGGGAATGGTTGGGCCTGGTTAACGTGGTGTAACGTTAATCAGTGGTGAATTAATATTGTTAATTAAATCAACTTTTCAATGTTTGCGAACTACTCCCTTTTGCAACTGCTTTTCCGCAAATAAACCCTATCCCATCTTTGTACCCGGTGCATATGCATTTTTGTGGGTGTGATTTGTTGAGTACTGTGGGTGGTACTCAGCCTTGCTCCAATTTTCCCCCCAGTGTTGGAGGACGCGTCAGTTGAAGATCATCCTGAGGAATAGGCTGGCTCCGCCATCAAGGTGCCTGTGGGAATGGAATCGGCTGCTTGGCCAGATGTTTATAGACTCCGTTTTACCTTTTTTTTTCCGCTGCACTTATGTAATTTACAGTTTACCCTGTTTGTAAGACACTCTGTATGGCAACTTGGTTTGTGTACCCTGGCTTTCCTGGGCAGGGATTTATTACACATTAATGTTCAGAATTTCGGTGCGAATTTCTGGGCGTTACACCTACACAGCCGCCAGGTACGAGCAGTACCTTTCCTGGTACCAGGCCCGTACCAGACTACGGGTGACGTACACTCCCTAGGCTCCACAGGCGCACGTCGCGGGGGTGCGAGACGCATACCCGACGCACCGCGACCAGGACTACTTCCGCGCGGTGAGTCAATGGTTTTCATATTATTTTCAATGGTAGGTGCCACGCGCAACTAACCATGCATGTCCTGCTGAACAGGCGGACGATGCTAGGCAGGTCCACACGGAGCTGGACCTCGGCAGGAGTGGCGGGTTCTGCAGGGGCCAGTACGTCGTGGGGAGCAGGTCCTTCTGGTACCGCCGGAGGATCGAGGTCGGCAGCCTCCACGATCGGGCGAGGATTGTCAGGTACGTCAGGATTGAACCTATTCTACATAACTAATTGCACTTTTTATGCGGCTAACGCGAGATTTTCTTTACCAGACCCACGCACCGGATCTCACCTCCACCTGGGGGACACTGGGCGGGGATCTGCCCCGAGCACCTCTGCTTGGATCTCTACCGAGGACGACCTCCTTCCGGAGCAGGACGTGATCGGGTCGTCACAGCTCGGAGGTGCACCGCACACACAGCCGCACGACGCCGGTGCTTCCCCTGCTGCTCAGGCGGTCCGAGCTACCCGTGGGGTACCAGCGGACCGCCTGACGTACTCGCGCGGGCACGTGCGAGCGCAGCCTAGGAGGACGAGGAGGCGTATGACCTAGGGGCTATTGTTGTATTTATTTATTTATAGGTATCGCATTACTTGTTTAAATTTGTCATGTCCATATTCACCTCCTGTAGACTCGATCCCATCCTTCAGATACATTGTACTGCTAACAATGTAGTCTCGCTTGTTGTATTTCGTACTATGGGTGTCGCATTCATCATGCCGCAATGCGAATGGCTCGCATCTACCTATTATCATGTCATTAAAACGGACCGGCCTATTACCATGTCATTAATTAAGTTTTACCAAAAATAAACTTGAAAAAATGATCAGCACGATTTTACAAACCAACGCCCACCATCGTCGGATTATAAAAAAAAACTGTCAAAAACATACCCTAAACCACGATTAAAACTAAATTTTGTTAAGCGTGTAGGCGAAAGACGGGGAGGAGTGGATTGCGAGTGCCGATCCAGACATACGAGGAGTGGAATGCGAGTGGCGATCCGGGAATACCCTCAGTTTGACAAGTTCTTTTCACGACGTGAACAGTATATGATATTTGGTTTTTTTAAAACATCGACTCAATAAATGCAATGGCACAATAAATTGAATTTAAGAATTTAATTTTGACAAATAAATTTTCAAAAATTTTGGGGTGAAAAATTAGCAACAAAATTTTCAAATTTGGTAATTTACAAATGGCTCCAGGGGGCCGAGGCCTGGGCTGGGCAATGGTCCGATCGGGAGGGAACGGTTTGATCGGACGGTCCGATCCCTGTGCGAACGGACCGTCCGATTGCCGGGCGGACGGTCCAGTAATTTACCGCCCTGGGGGACGGCGGCGAATGCTTGCATTCGCCGCCGTCCCCCAGGGCGGCGAATGTAATTTTGCATTCGGCCCCCTGGGGGCATTCGCCGCCGTTCCCCAGGGCGGCGAATCCACGTGGCGTCCCCGGGGCTAACGGCGGCCGCGCCGTTAGTCCCGGGTGACGGGGATGCCATTCGCCGCCCTGGGCCACGGCGGTTTTTAAATCCCGCCGTGGCCCAGGGCGGCAAGAGACTAGTTTTGCAATTGATTCAAACCGAAAATTAGTTTTGTAAATTTTAAAAAAAATTAAATTAGTAACAGTATAAACTCCGAAGTCAGCTGCCACATTGCACTGTGCCACTGTGCAAACACTGGAACAACTCTGCTTTCACTCGACTCAGTGCAGAACATCCTACATCGAGGTACAAAACCAAAATTCCACTAGGCTGCCTGTATGATGGGAGAACAAAATTTATTCAGGAAGGAAATCTGAACAGACCAGTTTGCTTTGAGCTCCTGGATTGTAGGTTGTTGCCCACAACCCACAGAGATAAGATATAACAGTTTGGAAAAAGGGTGTAACCTCCATACATTTTCAGATCACAGATAGGCACCAGTACATGTAATTTGGATACAAAAGAGGAGAAATTAGAAGAGAATAGAGTGGTAATCTGGGTATAAGAGACTGGAGAGAGTAGACAACTAAGCTTTGTTCTCACCAATTCATCCATCTCCATTCTCCAAGTCTAAGGGCCGGTGCTCCTTTTTGTAGTGCTTCTTGCAGAGTCAGATAGATTCCATGTAGAGCTGCAGCTAGGTTGGTGCCCTGTTTAGATGACATGGAGCTTCACCAGAGTGCATGTCCTGGCCGTCTTAAGACCTGTCAATTGATTTAGCAGAGTGATTCTTACTATACTAAAATAAACATGTTCTCCTCCATAAAAAAGTGTAGCAGAGGTTTTATAAGCAATTTACTGGCAATCAACAGGCCACTTTTTTAACTATGTTTTTTCCTATAGCAGATGACAATCAAATGTTCTAGCTCTCATATATGTGATGAATAATTGGCAAAATGTAAGTATTGTTTGGACTAATATGGATGAAGTTAGGAAAAACTTGTTTCCCGAATATGTTTGCTCTGTCTTTGATGCGCAGGTGAAGCAATGAGATGATCATGGTGAGTGACGAGGGACCGAGATTATAATGGGATTTCCGAGGTCAGGGTCGGTCGAGAGATGTCATCGGATAGTCGTGCTCTAGCTGGGCGCATGAAGATGTTGAGCATGTGGAACAGGGAAGTTGTATGCAAATTTGGTCTGCGGTGTTCTGATATGATGGAAGTGGGCCAGCTAATGGACCGACGGTTTAGTTTGCAATAGATTACGGGCTTAAGAGTCCATATGGGTTAATTGGGCCAATGTTGGGCCTAGTCTCATGTTACTGGGCTGTCTCTACTATATGGTATATAAGGTAGAGAGGATTACAGCAGAAATACGAAGAGATTCTTTTTAGGGTTTTGGGGAGAATAAATTTTGGAGAGATGGGGTGCTTTTGTAGGCATTTTTGGAACAACAATTGAACAATAAAGTTTAGTAAATTCATCTATAATCCTGTTTTTCAATTCGGTTTTCGCGCAAGGTGAGTTTTGGTAGGTTTTTTTTTATCTTATATTGCTTCCAGATTTTAATCTAACCATTGGATTTAAGTGCAGTTTTTTTGTGTTGGATTCGCAATGAATTCTAGTTTCTACCTACCAATTTTGGCTTAGATCCATTGGCTAGTTTTTAATTAATGTAGCTTTTAGTGCACATCTATCAGGTTTCGTTCAAACTAAAGTTTGATTAGATCCCGTCAATTTTATCCGTTGTTGTCGGAGGATGGAACTCCAACCGCGGGGAGTCTGGTGACCCCCCCCCCCCCCTTTTGAGTTCGGCCAGGGGAGTTGTCCTAGGACGGCTTGTGGCATCCGGTGGATATGTGCTCGGGCCCAGGGACCCGAGCTGGGTGATGGCACACAAGGGAGACAGGAGGCGTAGACAGGTTCGGGCCGCGCGGAGGCGTAATACCCTACTCCTGTGTGTTTTGCTATGTGGAGATGAATGTGGGTTGCTGTTATAAGATGAACTCGAGGTGCTCAAGAGCTAGCCGCTCTCCGGGAAGAAGAGAGACCGAGAGCAAGAGAGACAGCCAGAGAGACCGAGGAGAACGAGAGAGCGAGAACCAGAGATCAAGAGCCCCCTCAGCCTGTGGCATGGATCCTCCTTTTATCGATCAAGGGGAGTCCACAGTGCCGAGTACACGGAGAAAGATATTAGGTATGCTACGTCTTGTCGTGCACGTCCGCGCCCATTCGTGCCCTCCTGCTGAGCCACGCTGGAGTTGGTCTGCTACAGATGGCTAAGTCGTGGAGATGTGACGACGCACACCCTTGCCGCCGAAGTCAAAAGTCTCTGACTGCATAGGGAGCCGGCCCGCAGGAGGCCGTCATGAGCCGTCACGCGTGGCAGAGCGAGTGACAGGGGCGACGCGCCCCGTCGCCTCGCCATTAATGCGGGTAGTTGGGGAGTTGACCCGCTCGAGTCAGGCTCGTGCCCGGGGCAGAGAGCTCACCGAGCCCTCCGCGCACACAAGGCATCGTGCCCTTCGGGGAACGAAGCTGTGGGCCTCAAGATCGGGGGGCGAGACCCGGGGCCAGGAAGTCCCAACAATGTGCCCCGGGGACCCGACCCGGGGCCGAGGAGGTGGGACCCGGGACCGGGGGGCGAGACTCGGGCCGGGGGTGTCCCTAGCAATGTGTGCCGGGGGCGCGATCCGGGGCTAACGCTGTGGGTCCCGGGACCGGGGGGTGAGGCCCGGGTTCGGGAACTCCCAGCAATGTTCCCGGGGGCATGCCCCGGGACCGAGGAGGCGGCTCGAGGGACCGGGGCCCTAGGAGGGGGCTCCCGGGACCGGGGGCGAGGCCCGGGACCGGGGAGGTCCCCGGGACACGGGGCCCGAGGAGGTGGCTGCGAGCCGTCGTTGCAACTCGCCCGGGGAGTGCGCACCCGGGCCCTAGGCAGTGCTCGTGCCCAGGTACTTAGTGGGAAAAACGGTCGTAGCCGGCCACCAGTTGTGCAGAATGTGGGCCCCGGAGGGGCTGACGTGGCCGAAGATCCACGCGTCCCCGGGGTATGTGGGACCCCCATTCCCGTTTCGCCGACAGTGGCCCCTGGCCCTGTTGCTCGGCCGGGATCCACTCCGGGCAGGAACAGGGCCACGTCTTGGAGAAACGAGGGGACGCGGGGCCCACCTAGTTAGTCATGAGGTGGTGAAGCTTGGCGACTTGCTGCGTAAACTGGACTTGTTTGCCGGGAACAGATACGGGACCGGGACCCGGGGGCCCCGGCATAAATGCGGTAGATATGTGCCCGGGACCCGAGGGCCCGGGCTGGTATATGGAATGAATCGGGACGACGTCCCCGGACCCCCTCTCGCCAGGGCGATGCTGTCCGGGTAATCGCGCCCTGTCTGGCTATGAAAATGTTGAGAAAAAGCTGGCGGCAGCGACCGCGATGGCGATGCAGCAGATCACCGCCCGTACAGTCGCCATCGAGATCTTCGTGGTGACCCGCCGGCTGGAGATCCAGGCGGCACAGAGGTGCGTCGTCCAATTGCAGGCCACCGCAAAATCTGCCGTCGACGAGGCCTCCCGCGCCCGGTCCAAGATGGAGGCGCGGGAGAAGGACATACTCTCCCGAGAGGAACGCGTCCGGGCCCGAGAGGCCAGGCTCGCGGCCCGGGAGCATGAGATGACCATGCGCGAGGAAGCCGTGGTGGTTCGCGAGGGGGCACGAAAAGCCATGGCCGAGGCCGCTGCAACTAGGGCAGGGTCTTCGACCGCGGCGAGCATCTCGTGGAGCCGCGGACAGACGAGGAGTCCGAGGAAGACCGCAGTCCCCCTCTGGCACCGCCCAGGGTCCGGCCCGAGGAAGACGAGTGACCTCCCGCCGGACGACGACATCTCCCGGCCTCCGTTCGTGCTTGCGCTCTTTGCTTATTGTGTTGTTCCGGGAGTTGTTTGTGTCTGCTGTTGGTGTCGTTGTTGTTTTTGATTTCCCGGGAAACATCGAGTACCAGGCGCCCTCCGACTCGCAGCACCAGCAGCCGTGAACGGCCGCAGCGCCTAAGTCCCCTTTCCGGGGCCCGGGGTAGCTGCCTACCCCGGGAGCTCGGTCCCCGAGGGCAGCGAGCGTGATAGTCGCCCGCTCGGGAACTCGGTCCCTGATGACGCGAGGAACTGGGCGCAAGTCTTGGGGAGCGGTTAGATCCGTAGATTCGACCCCTCCTGTCTTCCGGGTCCGGGGGCCCTTCGTGCCCCCGGGCACCGTTGGCCCCTGCTGCCTTGGGAGCTCGGCTCCCGAGGGCAGCGAGCTTGATAGTGGCCCACCCCGGGAACTGGGTTCCCAATGACCACGGGCCCGGGGGCCCTCCATGCCCCCGGGCGCTACTGGCCCCGGGAGCGCAGCGAGGCCGTGGGGAAAGACTGCTAGACAGAGAGAAAACACGAGAAGAGCCCCGCGTGGGTTAGGTATGGCCAAAGTGCTAAGCTCGTACCTTTTGACTCGCCGGGAGCCCCTCGGGAACTGACCTTGACTGGGCACGGGGTCACCAAGCAGCGAAGCACCCGGCGCCTCGGCGGTGGCCGAGGAGGAGCTGGCCAGGCCGGGCACCGCAGCCCGCCCCGGGAATCTAGGTTGGCCCGACGGGGGGTTATGCCCGAGACCCCGGAGCATCGACGGTGCCTGGGGCGTGGTCCACGATCCGACCACCAGGCCTTAGCAACCGGGGCAGCGCTAACCCAGCGGCCCTCGCGCCAGGCCCCGGCAGATTCCGCTTTGCCCCTGGGGCCGAGGAGAACGAAACACATGGCCACACAAACGGGGGAAGAATAGAAATTGAGCAATGTTTAAGGTCAGATAAGATTACGTATCTGGAAGTTGAAAAGGGTGCTGTGGCTCCGTGAGCACGATCCAGGGGCCAGGAGCGTCGCCTGCCCCCGGGCCAGGAATTGACGCTGGAAGTGAATCTAGGATGGGGCCCGAGAACCGTTCGGGCCCGGAAACGCCTTCCTCGGGCGCATTAACCTCGGGCCCCGGGTCCCGGGGACGTTCCCGGTCCCGGGGCACGTTACCGGGGCGCTGACCCAAGCACCCTACTTAAGCTTGCCGGGGAAAGGTCTAATCTGCACACAGTGAATTGTGAGGGCATTTGGCTCGTTCCTTTGTCCATTCCATGCTATGAATCGTGGCGTCGACCACCTCCCGAAGGCGTCCTCGCGGTCGCGACCGTGCGGAGGAAAAGATCACGCATAAGCATTTCACCCCCTACCTCTGGAAAAACCGATCCCAAGGCTAGCCAGCGGGGGCACCGGAGCCGCTGGGACCCGGGGCACCGCATAGAGGGGCGCCACCACGGTCCCGTGGGCTCGACAACGCCCCGGGGTTAGCCCGTGGGGACACGGTAGCCCGTTGGTAGGGAACTGATGATTATGCGCAAACCCAGCCGCCGTACGGGCGTGGCCCGATTATGCCCCCAGGGGGTGAGACTACCACGAACGCAACACACGGAAAAAGACGAAAGGCACGAGACCGGGAAGGATATTAAAAAATGCTGCTCAGTAAAGGGTATACACATGGGGGCCCCGGCCAGCGCTGAGATTTGGAGAAATCCGGTGCTGACCCGGGCGCACCGCTACTTACAAGATGTGTTTATAGATAAAAATTTGCGAAGATCTCCCAGGCTTACTAAGCCCGGTCGGGAGACACCGATCACCAGGAAGGGGCCTTCCTGCAGGGGGAAGGTTTATTTCTTTCCGGCACATGTGAGGACACGGCGGAGGACTAAGTCCCCGACCTGGAGTGATCGGGCCCCAACCTTATGCCGATGATAGCGCTTGAGGCTCTGCTGGTTAGGAGCGAGGCGGGGCCTCACTGGCGAAGTATACCGGCTTCTGTTGTGTGCGCCCCTATCCCGACCTGACGGGGGCCGGGAGCACGGGCTCAGCTCCCTCGGGAGGGAGCGAGCTCTCGTGGTCGGGGACAGGTATGTGCCCGGGACCTGGGGGCCCGGGCTAAGATGTCGAATGTATCGGGACGACTCCCCAGAACCGCTATCGCCAGGGCAATGTTGTCCGGCTTATCGCGCCCTGTTGGAGGTGTTCCGGGTGCCACGTCCAAGACATGCACTCGCCTTGGCGAGGCTGTCCGGGTTCGGGCTTCCCGGTGTCGAGCCAGGGGCACGGATCCCGGGACATGGACCCTGGCCCCTGGGGCCTCGGCTCGAATGTGATATGTGCCCAGGACCCGGCAGCCCCGGACTGAGATGTCGAATGTATCGGGGCGACTCCCCGGAACTGCCATCGCCGGGGCGATGCTATCCGGTTTATCGCGCCCTGTTGGAGTTGTTCCGGGTGCCGCATCCAAGACAGGCACTCGCCTTAGCGAGGCTGTCCGGGTTCAGGCTTCCCGGTGTCGAGCCAGGGGCGCGGATCCCGGGACATGGACCTTGGATCCTGGGGCCCCGGCTCGAATGTGATATGTGCCCGGGACCCGGGGGCCCCAGACTAAGATGTCGAATGTATCGGGACGACTCCCCGGAACTACCATCGCTGAGGCGATGCTATCCGGTTTATCACGCCCTGTTGGAGTTGTTCCGGGTGTCGCGTCCAAGACATGCACTCGCCTTGGCGATGCTGTCCGGGTTCAGGCTCCCCAGAATCGGGCCCGGGAGGCGGGTCCCAGGCCGCGTGTTTGTCGGGCAAGGGGCGCTCGATGACGAGAGCTGCGCTCGCCGCTTGTGGGGTTGCCGCTGGGCTCGGTGCCGCGGCCAGCAACCCGCGCATGATGGCTTGAAGCCACGGTGCGAGGAGCGGGCGTGCGCCCCGCCACCGAGGGTAGCGAGGACGCTCTCGGGTTCTTGGAACTCGAGAGGTTGCTCCGAAACAGGAGCGGGCTTCGGACCGTTGATCGGCCTGACCGTCGCCCCAAATCGGACCGTCTGCCTAGGGATCGGACCGTCCGAACCAGAGCGATCAGACCGTCCGCCTTAGGATCGGACCGTCCGAATCACCTCGATCGGGCTTGGCCTGTTACTGCTCCTGGCGGAAGTTCTTGATGCACTCGGCCAAGTTCTGGACGGCGCGGCACTCCGTGAGGTCGTGCGAGTCCGTCTCGTGGATGGTGCACCACTTTCGGGCTGTTGCCGGCGGAGGCGGCGCACGTGCAGCCCCTTGCCGCTTGCCGCTGTTGTCGTCCCCGCTGGCGTCGCCGGCCCGGGGGGTGCCCACAACAGCCAAGGCAAAGTTCTCGGCGGCCGCCTTGTCCTTCTGGCGCTTCCTCCTGTCCCGATGCGACGCGGAGCGTGAGGACTCGCTGTCCTCTTCAGGGCCCTCGTCAGGGGCCTCAGGGCCTGTTCCACTCCCAGGCCTCCTCCTTGCGGGCGCAGAGGTTGGCGAGGCTGAACAGCTCAGCCGTGGTCTGGACGTCGCGGGTGCCCAGCTTCTCGAGCATGCGCTTGTCATGCACGCCCGAGCGAAACGTGTGGATAACCACGTGGGGAGCGATACGGGGGATGGTGTTATGGACCTGGCTGAAGCGCTGCAGAAAACGCCTCAGCGACTCGTCCCTGCCCTGACGCAGGGCGTGGAGGTCCGCCTCGGTCCCAGGGCACGGGAAAGTGCCTTGGAAGTTCGCCACGAACTGGTGGCAGAGGTTCTCCCACGAGTAGATGGATCCCTCGGGGAGGTTCATCATCCAGGAGCGAGCCTGGGCCTTGAGGGCGACGGGGAAGTAGTTCGCCATCACCTTCTCATCGCTGCCGGTCGCCTAGATGGCGGTGGTGTATATCTGCAGGAACTCCGTGGGGTCGACGGAGCCGTCATACTTCTTTGGCAAGCTGGGCCGGAACCTGGCCGGCCAGTGCGCCTGCCGGAGGCCTGGGGAGAGCGCCAGGCAACCCGAGCCACCGTACTGAGCAGGCTCGGGCGATGGACGATGGTTTCCCACCGGGGGGTTGGAGCTGGAGGCCTGGGCCTCGAGACGCGCGACGGCATCCACACGCCGTTCGCGCTGTCGCTCCAAAGTGACCCGGGCGTCCTCATGGGACCGCATCCGGTTCAACCGGTCACGGAGGTCGCCATGGTCATTCTTGGCCGGAGGCGTGGCGCGAGGCGCCGTGCTCCAGGCTTGGTTCCGCTTCGGGACGGGGTGCCGGCCCGCGCTAGACGTCGCGCGGTCGGCACTCCCGGCCCATGCACTGCTGTCGGCGGCGACCTAGCGATGGGCCGCGCCTACGAGGTCGGTGACTTCATTGAGCCACCGCCGCTCCTGGCCTCCGTCTCCGGTAAATGCCGAAGGGTGGCACAGGAGGGCTTCTGCTGCTAGGAGGGCTCCCTGCGGCGTCGCAGACTGGATGTCGGGATGGCTGCACGCCGTGGAGTGGCGCGTCCGCTCGTGCCTCATGGATGAGGCCGCGGCAGACCCAGCGGGGCACTTGCCGGCTCCCTCCGCAAGGGAAGGTGCCGAGGCCGTGCAACCAGGCCGCTGCTGGGCGAACTCGGCCCGCAGGGCACGCACCGCACGCCCCCAGGAAGACGAGGAGGGGAAGTGTGGCGGGCGCGCCACAGGGCTAGCGTCGCCCGGCGGGGTGAAGTCGCCGGACTCCTCGTTAGAGTCCCACGGGCGATGGCCTCCTGCCATGGAGTGTGCCGGCGTTGGGGACGCCGGCGTGTCGCCTGGAAGTGAAACTCCCCCTACCTGGCGCGCCAGCTGTCGGAGGATGGAACTCCAACCGCGGGGAGTCTGGAGACCCCCCTTTTGAGTTCGGCCAGGGGAGTTGTCCCAGGACGGCTTGCGGTGTCCGGTGGATATGTGCTCAGGCCCGGGGACCCGAGCTGGGTGATGGCACACAAGGGAGACAGGAGGCCTAGACAGGTTCGGGCCGCGCGGAGGCGTAATACCCTACTCCTGTGTGTTTTGCTATGTGGAGATGAATGTGGGTTGCTGTTACAAGATGAACTCGAGGTGCTCAGGAGCTAGCCGCTCTCCGGAAGAAGAGAGACCGAGAGCGAGAGAGAGAGCCAGAGAGACCGGGGAGAACGAGAGAGTGAGAACCAGAGATCGAGAGCCCCCTCAGCCTGTGGCATGGATCCTCCTTTTATCGATCAAGGGGAGTCCACAGTGCCGAGTACATGGAGAAAGATTTTAGGTATGCTACGTCTTGTCGTGCACGTCCGCGCCCGTTCGCGCCCGCCTGTTGAGCCACGCCGGAGTTGGTCTGCTGCAGACGGCTAAGTCGTGGAGATGTGACGATGCACGCCCCTGCCGCCGAAGTCAAAAGTCTCTGACTGCACAGGGAGCCGGCCCGCGGGAGGCCGTCACGAGCCGTCACGCGTGGCAGAGCGGGCGACAGGGGCGACGCGCCTCGTCGTCTTGCCATTAATGCGGGTAGTTGGGGAGTTGACCCGCTCGAGTTAGGCTCGTGCCCGGGGCAGAGAGCTCACCGAGCCCTCTGCGCGCACAAGGCGTCATGCCCTTCGGGGACCGAAGCTGTGGGTCCCGGGATCGGGGGGCGAGACCCGGGGCCGGGAAGTCCCAACAATGTGCCCCGGAGACCCGACCCGGGGCCGAGGAGGTGGGACCCAGGACTGGGGGGCGAGACTCGGGCCGGGGGTGTCCCCAGCAATGTGTGCCGGGGGCGCGACCCGGGGCTGACACTGTGGGTCTCGGGATCGGGGGGTGAGGCCCGGGTCCGGGAACTCCTAGCAATATTCCCGGGGGCATGCCCCGGGACCGAGGAGGCGGCTTGAGGGACCGGGGCCCGAGGAGGGGGCTCCCGGGACCGGGGGCGAGGCCCGGGACCGGGGAGGTCCCCGGGACGCGGGGCCCGAGGAGGTGGCTGCGAGCCGTCGTTGCGACTCGCCCGGGGAGTGCGCACCCGGGCCCTAGGCAGTGCTCGTGCCCAGGTACTTAGCGGGAAAAACGGTCGTAGCTGGCCGCCAGTTGTGCAGAATGTGGGCCCCTGAGGGGCTGACGTGGCCGAAGATCCACGCGTCCCCGGGGTACGTGGGACCCCCATTTCCGTTTCGCCGATAGTTGTCTTTTGTGTTTCTTGGCTAAAATTGAATCTAGGTTATGTCTAAAACTTATGTTTCAAGTTGTATATCAACGGATTTGAATTGGTGGGGTTTTAACTTTTTTGTTTGGGGTAGTTTGCTGAATTTACTGTTCATGTCCGTTCGCTCTACTGTTCGGTACTGTAGCTGTGGGTGCATGTTTTGAGCAGTTTGAGGGTGATTAATTTAGTGCCTTAGTAATATAATAATTTTAGTATTATTTGTTATTATTTTTACTGTGTGTTTTATTTTTTTGTTGTGAAAAAATTGACATTATTCGCCCCTTCTCTTATCACGCCATCGTGATCCTACGTGGATAAACTTGGTGAATGCCCATGCGCGTCAATCGTGCCTGGCTGGCTCGACCTAGATCAATCCAAATGCCGCGAAGGAAAAAAAATAAAGAAAAACAAGACACTCCTATCGCATGCGCAGGTTTGGCACCTAGCGGGCCGTGCAGCCCACTCATACATGCTTGGGCCAGCGCCCTCTACCGTTCACGATAGGCTCGTTAATGCCGTTGCATCTAATCGCACGAGCAAGAGGAGCAAGCAAAAATAGGAAGAAATGAAAAATAGAAAAAATGAAAAGGAAGGAAATACAAATAATTTTGTAAAAATCTTCAGATAAATACAATATATTACTGTTAAACCGGAAAATGAGTTATTTGGTACCTTGACCACATCGATATTACGGTTTAAACCGGAAAGTGAAAATTGAGGCAAGTACCTGATTACATTGATAACCTATATTGCTATAAAATAAAAACAATAATTATAAAGCTAAATAAGAGGATAATATAAAATATCGGATTCAACTTTGTAATCTTCAGAACCAATTTTTTAAAATATGTATTTTCTGCTAATACTACATTTTTAAGTAATTATATTCACAACTTTTAGATTTTATGAAACCGCTGCAATTGTTAGAAAACATACCTTTTCTAGTTTTTCCTAATAGCATCTATAATCATTTGTCAATGTCAAACAAAGCACCTCAACCAAGCAAAATTATTGACAACCACAAATTACAATCCTACTTTGGTTTCCCTCAATCTTCAACAAACACAAAATTAAAATCCACTACTAGGTCCTTTTGAAGTATGATTACTATGGGCATTATACTAACTCATGTAAAAATTATACAAATTTTCTATATTTCAGATGAGCTCTAAATAACACGTATGGGCTATAAACTAGCCGGCGCGCCAACAGGCGCTCTGATTTTCTAGTTCACTCTAAACAACACACCATGTATATAGATGAGAAAAAGGGGAATACATACAATCTTCTATTAGCCTCTTTTGTAACACCCATCAGATCTATAGATGTCAGTTTCTTGTGAAAAAAGGTACAAACATGTTAAGTGGAGTTACATTGATTTAGGTCGTTTTCGCCATAATATTGGTTTGGGCTTGTAGTTGATGAACATGTAGATCTTATGATAACTTTACTTTAAGCAGCTTTCATCCTTCAAAGGTTCAAAACAAAAAAATAATAATGAAACAATCAATAATATCGTACTGTGCAGTGCATGTGTTAAGTCACCTGATCCTACTTTCCTCTACTCCATTAAGGATCATCGTATGTGGCTAATCTTCACGCGATCTTCGTCAGATTCATTTTTTTCTCTCTTTTCCTGCAGCTTCTTTATGAGCTCTTCTGCTGTTTCATACAGTCGTAATCTCTCAACGCTTGTAAGGTATTGTATACCATGAGGAAGGGCCCTTAATTCAAGAGAGTCTCTGAACATTAGCTCAATAAGACTTTGCATTGTGCCTGCGATGTTGTATACCAGCAATAAGATATAGAAGCTACATGTCGAACCTAAAACTCAATGGCTGTAAAAGACAAGGAGATTTAAACAGATTCAGGCCCTCGGCCTGAGGTAATACTCTAATCCTGTTTGTGGTGAATTGTTTTTGATTATGTATAAATTGTTCCTCCAAGGGGCTCTTTGCCTGTCTTATATAGGATGAGACGCAGGGGTTACAAGGTAGGAAACCTAGCTGGATATAGCCTAAGGTTCTCTTTATCGGTATATAGAGTATTCAGCTGAGTCTATCTCTTTCCTTTTAGTACAAGGTAACATGACTGTCAAGCTCTATCTGGGTTCCCTCTATTTGTATGGACCGGCCCACCTCCTATCTGGATAGCCTTATCCACCTCCTGTAAGTGTATCCAGGATCCATGTCCTTCACAATAGCCCCTGAAATCTTCATAGTCAAGCCATAGCTTACTGAGCCACAGCTTACCGCTGAGTGGTCTTCCTCCAGAGTGAAGACTTGCCGAGTGGTGTTCCTCCATGGTGAAGACTTCCCGAGTGCCATCCTCCCGAGTATTCGCTTTCTGAGTGCCTTTTTCCCGTATCCTGCTTCTAGTAGCTAGCAAATAGGCTATGAAGGGCTTCGTCAAAATAATGAATAGGGTGCATCGAGTAAGTGCACCTATTAGGTGCAGCCCCCAACTCTATACTTAGTTGTGTAGCAATTAAACATAGAGTCAAGACTATAACCTTTAAAATAATGAATAGTATGTGCCGAATAGACGCACCTATTAGGTGTAGCCTCCAACTCCGTGCTTAGTTATGAAGCAACTAAACATACAGTCAGAAACTTTAACCTTTAAATCCTTCCCAAGCATCCACCTCTCCGTGATGACGACCTCTACCACGACCTCTACCACGGCGTCGGTTAGCTAACTGAGCACTCGCTCTAGGAGGCATAGCTATATCAAACAAAACAACAAATACCATGAGTTTAACAATTGGTTCAGCAACAATAACAAAGAAACACAATGTTATATTTCTATATGTAGCAGAAGTGTAAATACAAGGAAAAACAAAGAAACCCATCCTATCGTGCACGAGTGTGTCAAGTTTTAAATTATGTAAGTGTATCTCAAGTTTTACTATTATTATTTCCTATCCTAAGCAAAAATTTTAAATTGGTTAGAAAAACTAATTTCATTATTTTAAGTTGCTTTATAATTCACATTATTTACTTCCCACGAACCTACAGCCTGGCTCTAATACCATCTATAACGCCCTAGGTATCCACATACCTAGAGTGCTACACTAGAACACCCTCAAAACCACTAGTTCCTAAAATTATTAGAAATTTAGGTAAAGTCTCCCCTGTAAATATGGACATCCATAACATGTAGATATAAAACAAATCAATGGCATTAACATCCATACATTCCAAACCACCACCAACGCCACAAGGCCACACATTTGACCTCCACAACATTAAACGACCATTTACAAGTTCAATCCCCGACTAAAGCTATGGTTTACAAGTGTGCAATAAAAGGTGAAATAGAGGATGCTACTCCTATCCCATGCATGTCCATATCATTTTGTACCTGAAACCAAATAAAACATAAGAGTGAGTAAAGAATACTCAGCAAGTATATTATGGAACTAGAAAAAAACCATACATATCTCTCATTTGCCATAAGAAACCATATGAATTACTTTTCTTTTGTTATTGGAAATCAAGAAGTCAAGAAATAGTAGTTCCCCTCCCGGGCAGACGTGGACATCCTTTAGCATTACCAGTAAGTAAGTGGGGCCAGTGCTTACTTCTAGGATCATAAAAAAAGAACCAAATAAAACACTCCATGCCTACGCACGGTATTTGAATGAAATTGAAATAGAGAATCATGAATATAATAGAACGTGATTTATAGCATGAATCACGAATCGAGAAACTATCTAATCACATGAATAATAATGATATAATGAAAGTAAAGTAAATCGAATAAATTAGTCCATCGATCACATCACACAAATTCTTCAGGCACTTGCCTTAACTCCTTCGATAACCTGACTCTACTCCTCCCATGTTGGAACCCTCCACACCTGTGGAGCAAAACTGCGTGTAAATCTCTATACACGATTAACGATAGTTCCATAGGAAATTTAGAAAGACCAAAAATCTAAAGTTCATATTCTATCGATTTGTATTAAACAACCTATAGCAGTCCCGTTACTGTTTCATGTGTAACTCACAAACCGCCTAACGAAACCTAGCAAATAATAGAACTTCGGACATGTAGAGAAAATTATCTACAACTTTCATGTTCGGAGGAAAATCAGATTACCCCTATCAAGCCCACATTAAAGAAAACTAACTGTCATGCCAGTTCCCGACCCAGTCAACAGCACTGATTTCAGCGTTTCTCCTGAACCGCTTATCCGAATCGAGTGAAACCAGTGATAAGAGCAGGGGTGGCCCGATCTTTCGGTGAGTTGAAGGTAACTACAATTTGGGAGAAACGTTGACGACCCGACTACAACCGTATGAGACGTTGTGTTGTTGCGCCTTAGCGATCGATACACCTCTCCAAGGGTTGTTGATCTTGCCGATGCAGATCAACCTTATTCCTGCAAGCAAATCGAAGAAACGAGCAAGAACAAGATAAAAGCAATCTGATATTGCAAATAAGAATTGAATACAAACGATAAGGTGGGGTTCCGTAACAGGAAAACGACGATCTAACCGATCACGGCTTTACTCGAAAAAAGTAGCAATGGCTAAACTTTAATCTAAACAAAACCCACCTCTAAACGGCGGCGGCTACTGTATATATGAGTTAGGACGTCCTAGGGTTAGGATTTGCCCTGTGAGGGGCGCACTCCTCATGGGTTTAGCCCACAATACAATTACAAGGCCCAAGGACCAAAACAGACTCGGACCAAAACCATCTGAAAGTAGACTTCATAAGCTTTCCAACAAGTACTCATGGGCCCCGAAAGTCCTTCTGGATCAGCGGCTAGGTCCATTTGAAGTTGATGCTGTCAGGAGGCCCGAATCCGAATCCAAAACGTGCAGAACTTCATCTCTTGCCTTCTATGGACCAAAAGTGACGTGGTGATGTAGGAGTAGAATTGGGTAAGGTCTTGGTTTGATCCCCAATCAACTTCTTTGATCATCCATGCGTTCCTTGCGCTCGGTCTCTTTCCCTTCAGCCAAGCAAGTATCTCTGCATACAAGAACATACAAAACTCATGGTGCAGTAATGCCTGTTCAAATATATAACACGTAAATCTTACGTAGAAAGTATGCACCTTTAGTTGATGAGTATATAAGGTAGCTATGGTCATATCCGAGCTAGTAATGTCCTCATCATCCTCTCCTTCTTGATTGGAAACCGTCCGCGGTTTCACCTTGTCATTAAGCCTGATGAACTTATCTTTATCTTTGACAATATAGGGTGAGGTAGTGTTGTGTATATGGTTGGATTCTGAAATTTTTAAACACAGAGAACACTTTGTAGTGTTAAGCAACTCACAACACTCCCCTTCTTACAAACCAACCTGCAACTCATTTAAACAACTAGAGGAACTAGATAGAGAATTATTTATACTCATGCGGTCCTCTAGACAAGACATGTCATTATGAAAAGGAGGTATATTAAAATTCGAACAAATGTATACTCTATGCACATTATATTCTCCTTTATTATCATAATTGCCAATAACATAAAAATCACATAAAAAGGACATGGCAAATCAGATCTAGCAAATAATTTCTTCTCTAAACAATTGAGTGGACAAAAATCATTAAATTGAATATAGCCCCAAGTATTTAAAGAAGATAGCAATCTAAGCTCTTCATTCTTGTTAGCAATGTGAATAACATGTCTAAAATCAACACATGGTGGTTCAACAACATTGCTAACATGTTCATTCACTAGTTGTGGCATGGATATAAGTGAAGCTTTATCACACAACTCTTCTTTATCACAAGCAATAGCAAGCAAATCAATTTGTGACAAGGGCAAATCTGCGATGGGTTCCACTATTAGTTGCTCTATCATAGCATAAAAAGTGGACATGTGTAATTTAGCTTGAGAATACTCACCTTGATTAATTTCAGCATCACTTAGCTTACCTTCCAAACTCTCATATAAAGTTGGTACTTCATGCTCCTCATCTTCCTTCTCAAGCAATGCCACTAGCATCTCAACTATTTCCTTCTCCTCCTTTTGGTGAGTACGTTGAACTTCCTGCAAAACGTTAGTAATGGGAGGTACAAACATAACTTGTTGCTCCCTCATATTCTTAATTTGACTTTCAGCTTCACATGCAAGCCCTAATAAATGGGGGAGAGAATTATAAGTTTCGTGTACAAGAATATCATGAATTTCTTTGTTAATCCCACGTAAAAATCTCATCTCTGTAGCTTCCTCGCATTCATCTAAACCACAACGCAACAAATAAATATACAAATCATGATAGTATGATGTTACGGTTTTGCTACCTTGTTTCAAACATTATAGTTTATTGAACAAAATATCAGCATAATACATGGGAACATAAACATCTCTCAAATATTGTCGGAGGATGAAACCTCGACGGCGGGAAGTCGGGTGACCCCCCTTTTGAGATTCGGCCAGGGGAGTAGTTCTCAGGCGAAGCCGGCTTCAGGTGTAGCAGAAAGATACGCGAAGAAGATGATAAAAAGCACACTCAGAGGAGACACGAGGATTTATACAGGTTCGGGCCGCCGGAGCGTAATACCCTACTCCTGTGTGTATGGCTATGAGGTGGATGAATGTAGTATGGTGATTACAAGGTGAAGCCAGCTCACGGCCGGAGCCGGAGAAGAGGAACGGTGGCTAGAGAATAAGCTTGGGAGCAGGAGACAGGGAAAGCTCTGTCCAGTCCGGTCCCTTTTTTTTTTGGTGCCTGTGGCTTGGATCCTCCTTTATAGATGGGGGGAGTCCACAACGCCGGATGCACGTGAGAGAGCTAGGTATGATCTGTCTTGTCAAAGTCTTGTCGCCGTCTTGTCTTGCACGTCCGCCTGCTGCGTCCACGCCGGGTAGGTCGGCTGTGGGGGACGGCTGGAACGTGGAGACGTGATGGCGCACGCCTCCAAGTCAAGGGTCTCTGACTCTTCTTGACTTCAGCGCACACTCTTCCCTCAGAAGTCAAAAGGTTTCTGACAGCAGTCGGGTGTCCACGGGGGGCCATTGGGAGACGCCCACACGTGGCCGAGTAGTTGGTCCAGAGCCTGCCGGGGACCGACATGTGGGCCCCGGGCAGGCAGTGAATTGTGCCCGGAGGCAAGGCTCGGGCCCGAGGCCAAAGAGGACCCGGGGCCGAGCTGATATATACGATGCCCCGGGGCGTGCCCGGGCGATGGGATAGTGCCCCGGGCACGAGCCCGGGGCCGTCGGCGATCGCGCCCCAGGCACGAGCCCGGGGCCGTCAGCGACCGAAGGCGGTAGCGCCCCGGGCACGAGCCCGGGGCCGGTGGAAGGGTGCCCCCCGGGGATCCACGTGGCCGAAGACCCACGCGTCCCCAGGGCATGTGGGACCCCCTGTCCTACTTCGCCGACAGTGGCCCCTGGCCCTGTTGCTCGGCTGGGGTCTGCCCCGGCCAGGAACAGGGCCACGTCTTGAAGAAAGGAGGGGACGCTGGGTCCGCCTGGTTCGTCATGCACTGACGTAGCTTGACGATTTGTTGATTTAGATGCGATACGTACCCGGGACCCGGGCTGGAATCATGGAACGGAGTGTTGAGGAAGGCCGGCGGCAGCGGTCGTGATGGCGAGGCGGCAGCTTGCCGCCCGTACTGTCGCCACCGAGTTCTTCGTGGTGACCGCTGGTCGGAGGCCGCGGCAGCAATGAGGCGCGTCGTCCATTTGGAGGCTGCCACCTAATCCGCCGCCGACGAGTTCTCCCGCGCCTGGCCCGAGATGGAGGCGCGGGAGAAGGAAACACTCTCCGGGAAGAACGCGTCCGGGCCCAAGAGGCTGGGCTCGCGTCCCGGGGGTGTGAGTTCGGCGTGCGCGAGGGAGTCGCGGTTGTTCGCGAGAAAGTCGCGGTGGTTCGCGAGGTGTTCGCGGCAGATCGCGAGGACGTCGCGGCGGTTCGCGAGGACGTCGCGGCGGTTCGCGAGGAAGTCTCGGGAGGCCGTGGTCGAGCCCGCTGCCCCGGAGGCAGGGTTCTTCGACCGCGGCGACCATCTCGTAGAGCTGATGCCTGATGAGGAGGTTGAGGAAGACGCCGGTTTCCTTCTGACGCTATGCGCGGGCGCCTTCGGGGTCCGGGGGCCCTCCATGCCCCCGGGCGCCCTTCTTCTGTCGTGGTCCGGGGTCCGGTCCGAAGGAGGCCAGCGACCTCTCCCCGTGCGACGGCGTCTCCGGGCCTCGCTCGTGCTTGCGCTCCGGTTTTGCCTGTCTTGTAAAAAGAGAGATGTTTGCATATGTATATGGTCATGTTTATACTTTTCGTACCTTGGTTTATTGTGTTGTTCGGAGGTCGCTTGTACTCGGGGTCCCGTGTCTGGGGACGTCGAGTATCGGGCGCCGTCCGACATCGAGGGCGAGCAACTGCGAATAGCCGTAGGGTGTGAGACCCCTGTCCGGGCCCCGGCGTAGCCGCTTGCCCCGGGAGTTCGGGCCCCGGGAGGCGGCGAACGCGACCGTCGGACGCCTCGGGAGCTCGGTTCCCGGGGGCGCGTGATGTCCGGAGGTGAGCTTGGCGGGGCGATGAAGCCCGTAGGTCCGGGCCCTTCCTTCTTCTGGTTCCGGGGGCCCTCCGCGCCCTCGGGCGCCGTTGGTCCGGAGAGCGTAGCGAGGCCACGAGGACACTCTTGGCTCGCCGAGAGCCCCTTGGGAATTGATCCCACCCGGGCCCGGGGTCGCTAGGCAACGAAGGCCCCGGCGCCTCGGTCGGGCACCGCCATCCTCTCCGGGAGCCTAGGCTGATCATACAGGGAAAAATACAAGTTGAGGAATATGTGAAGCTGGATAAGGTAACGTATCTGGATATTTGCGAAGGGCGGCATGGCTTCGCGAGCTCCATCCCGGGACTGGGAGTGTTGTTCTCGCTCGGGAGCGCCGAGCATCGGGCCGATCCGCCGTGAAACGCCTTAGCGCCCGAGCCCTCTTTCCGGGGCTTGGGGTAGGCGCCTGCCCCAAGAGCCCGGCCACAAGGGGCCGCGAGCACCTGGGCGCGGGGCTTGCGGAGTGGTCGAGTCTGGTGGCTCGGTCCCTTCTGTGTTCCAGGTCCGGGGGTCCTCCGTGCCCCCGGGTCCCGTTCGCCTAGGGAGCACAGTGAAGTCGCGACGACAGGCTCTACATGATGAATCGTGAGAGCACTTGGCTCGTTCCCTTATCCATTCCATGTTGCGAGCCGTTGCGTCTACCACCTCTTAGGGGCCTCTTCGCGGTCGCGACCGAGCGGAGGAAAGGATTGCGCATAAGGAATCTACCCCCTAGCAGCGGAAAAAACCGAGCCCGAAGCCAACCAGAGCGGGGCACCGCAAGCCGGGGCTTAGACGATGTCCGGGGTTTAGCAGATGGGATACGGTAGCTCGCTGGTAAGGAACAGATGCTTAGGCGCAATACCCAGCCACCGCATGGGCGCGACCCGATTATGCCCCGGGGGAGATCGCCACGATCGCGACACAAAGAAAGGATAAGGGCACGAGCCCGGAAACGATAATAAAAGCATTACTATGGAAAGCGAATGCACATCGGCCTCGATCAGTGCTGAGGTTTTGAGGCACTTACAGGATGTGCTTTCAGATATTATTTGTGAAGATGCTCCCAGGCTTACCAAGCCCGGTTGGGAAGTTCCGATCACCAGGGAGGGGCCTTCCCACGGGGGGAAGATTTCATTCCGACCCGTACGAAGATACGGCGGAGATTCGAACCCCAAACCTGAAGTGATCGGGCCCAAACCTGACGCCAAAGATAGCGCTTGAGGCCTTGCTGGTAACGAGCGACGCGGAGCGGAGCGCGCCACCTTTGTTCCTCGAGGAAGTCGAGGTTGTCGAGCTGCATATTGTCGTGGTTGATGTTTGTCGATGTAGCGCCGTACTCGAGAGCCAAAGAAGAGTTCTGGCGACAGAACGGCTTTGGCCCGGTACACCAGGAAGAACTGGGCCTCCCCGGGCGCTAAGCTTGGTGCGGTATGAGTCGTCCCCGGGACCGCCGGGGAAAGGTCTACTCTACGCATAGTGAACTGTGAGAGCGTCCGGTCCGTTCCCTTGTCCATCCCATGCTATGAACGCCACACATGGAAAACGACGAAAGGAACGAGACCGGGGAGGATATTAAAAACATTGCTTATGTAAAGTGTATATACATGGGGCCCAGGCTAGCGCTGAGTTTCCGGAGAAGTCCAGCGCTGGCCCGGGTTTACCCAACTTACAGGATGTTTATACAGATGGATTTGCGAAGATACTTGTTATGCCTAGGGATGGAGCTCGGACTAGCTTCCCTCGCGAGCCCGAGTCCGGTATGTGTTCGGGCCCCGGGGGCCCCGGCTAGCGCTAAGGATATACGTCCGGGACCCGGGGGCCCCGGACTGGGATACGGTTTGATATAAGCCGGGTTCCGGGGGCCCGGGCTTGAATATGGGATGTGAGACGACCTTCCGGACGCATTCTCGCCGGAGCGGTGCTATCCGGGCTATCGCGCCCTATTCCGGGTGTCGCGTTCCTAGGCTTGCACTCGCCTTGGCGATGCCGCCCTGGTTCGGCTCCTCGGTGTCGGACCCGGGGCGCGGATTCGGGAATCCGAGCCTCGGCTCAAATATGTGCCCGGGATCCAAGGGGCCCCGGACTGAAATACAACTTGATGTGTATGGTCGATATGAGCCTGGGCACGGAGGCCTGGGCAAGGACATGGACCACGTCGGGACGACTTCCCCGGACACGCCCATGCCGAGGCGATGTTGTCCGGGTACTCGCGCCCTGTGAGGGTCATTCCGGGCGCCATGTTCCTAGGCGTGCATTCGCCTGGGCGAGGGGTGCTCTACGACGAGCGCCGTGCTTGCTGCCTGCAGAATATCATTGGTGCACGCCCAACCATCGACTCGCGCGTCACGGCCTGAGGCCACGGCGCGAGGAATGGGCACGAGCCCCGCTACCGAGGGTAGCGAGGACGCTCTCGAGTTCTGGCCTGTCAGGGGCAGTGTTTTGGCTCAGCTTCCCTTTCGAGGGTGCGAGCTCTCGACACCGGGAGGAGGTCCTCAACCGGGAGCGGCCTGCCCGGACTCGCGCTCGACAGAGCGGCGTGGTCCGGACTATCACACCGGGACCCGGAGGCCCCGGACTGGGTCGGGACGAACCGCCCGGACTTGTCTCCTAATCCGATGGAGTCCGAGCAGCCGTTCCCTATGTACCTGGGCGCCCAGGAGCCAAGGGCTCCAACCGGGGCCAGTTACACGCGCCCGGGAGCCAAGCTCCGACCGGGGCGAGCATGTGCCCGGGAGCGAAACTCCCACCGGGCTAAGTACGCAAGTACGCGCCCGGGAGCGAGCTCTGACCGGGGCGAAGTACGCGCCCGGGAGCCAAGCTCCGACCGGGGCGAGCATGTGCCCGGGAGCGAAACTCCCACCGGGCTAAGTACGCAAGTACGCGCCCGGGAGCGAGCTCTGACCGGGGCGAAGTACGCGCCCGGGAGCCGAGCTCCGACCGGGGCGAGCATGTGCCCGGGAGCGAAGCTCCCACCGGGCTAAGTACGCAAGTACGCGCCCGGGAGCCGAGCTCTGACCGGGGCGAAGTACGCAAGTACGCGCCCGGGAGCCGAGCTCTGACCGGGGCGAAGTACGCGCCCGGGAGCCGAGCTCCGACCGGGGCGAGCATGTGCCCGGGAGCTAAGCTCCCACCGGGCTAAGTAAGTACGCGCCCGGGAGCCAAGCTCCGACCGGGGCGAGCTACGCGCCCGGGGCCAAAGGCTCCGACCGGGCAGACAAGGGTTCCTAACTGAAAAGCTGATTGACAAGTGCCGGGTAAGGATATGTACCGTATTAGGACGAGTTCCCCGGGTCCGCCCTTGCCCGAGGCGGTACTGTCCGGGTACTCGTGCCCCGTCGAAGTCGTTCCGGCTCGGGAGCAGGACTCGGACCGTCCGCCAAGGGTTCGGATCATCCGAACCGCCTCGGTCGGGCTCGGGCCCGCTACTGCTCCTGCCGGAGCTTCTTGACGCGCTCGCCAGCTTTTGGACGGCGCGGCATTCCACGAGGTCATGCGAATCCGTCTCGTGGACGGCGCACCACCTCCGGGCTTCGACCGGCTCGAGGCGCTCGGCCAAGCGCTGGACGGCACGACACTTCGTGATGTCGTGCCGGTCCGTGTCGTGGAAGGCGCACCACCCACGGGCTGCGGCCGGCTTGAGACGCTCGGCCATCCCCTGGACGGCGCGGCACTCCGTGATGTCGTGCCGGTCCGTGTCGTGGTAGGCGCACCACCCCCAAACTATGGCCGGCTCGGTACGCTCGGGTGAGCGCTGGATGGCGTGGCACTCCGTGATGTCGTGCCAGTCCGTCTGGTGGAGAGGGCACCACTTCTGGGCTGTTGCCGGCGGTGGCGGCGCGCGTGCGGCCTTTCGCGCTTGCTGCGACCATCGCCTCCGCGGGCATCATAGCTCCGGGAGCTGCCCGTAGTCGCCATGGCGTAGCTCTCGGCTGCCGCCTTGGCCTTCTGGTGCTTCCTCCTGTCCCGCCGCAGCGCGGAACGTGAAAGCTTGCCATCTTCTTCAGGACCCTGGTCGGGGGCCCCAGGACTTGCGGCAGCGTTCGCGCGCCGCTCTCGCTGCCGCTCGATCGTGACCCGGGCGTCCTCCTGAACCTGCGTCCGGTCCAACCAATCGTGGAGGTCGCCGTGGCCATTGTTGGAGTCCCGCGGACGATGGCCTTCCTCCATGGAGTGCGTTGGTGTTGGAGGCGCCGGCGTACCACCTGAAAAGGAAACTCCCCCTACCTGGCGCGCCAGCTGTCGGAGGATGAAACCTCGACGGCGGGAAGTCGGGTGACCCCCCTTTTGAGATTCGGCCAGGGGAGTAGTTCTCAGGCGAAGCCGGCTTCAGGTGTAGCAGAAAGATACGCGAAGAAGATGATAAAAAGCACACTCAGAGGAGACACGAGGATTTATACAGGTTCGGGCCGCCGGAGCGTAATACCCTACTCCTGTGTGTATGGCTATGAGGTGGATGAATGTAGTATGGTGATTACAAGGTGAAGCCAGCTCACGGCCGGAGCCGGAGAAGAGGAACGGTGGCTAGAGAATAAGCTTGGGAGCAGGAGACAGGGAAAGCTCTGTCCAGTCCGGTCCCTTTTTTTTTTGGTGCCTGTGGCTTGGATCCTCCTTTATAGATGGGGGGAGTCCACAACGCCGGATGCACGTGAGAGAGCTAGGTATGATCTGTCTTGTCAAAGTCTTGTCGCCGTCTTGTCTTGCACGTCCGCCTGCTGCGTCCACGCCGGGTAGGTCGGCTGTGGGGGACGGCTGGAACGTGGAGACGTGATGGCGCACGCCTCCAAGTCAAGGGTCTCTGACTCTTCTTGACTGCAGCGCACACTCTTCCCTCAGAAGTCAAAAGGTTTCTGACAGCAGTCGGGTGTCCACGGGGGGCCATTGGGAGACGCCCACACGTGGCCGAGTAGTTGGTCCAGAGCCTGCCGGGGACCGACATGTGGCCCCGGGCAGGCAGTGAATTGTGCCCGGAGGCAAGGCTCGGGCCCGAGCCAAAGAGGACCCGGGCCGAGCTGATATATACGATGCCCCGGGGGCGTGCCCGGGGCCGATGGCGATAGTGCCCCGGGCACGAGCCCGGGGCCGTCGGCGATCGCGCCCCAGGCACGAGCCCGGGGCCGTCAGCGACCGAAGGCGGTAGCGCCCCGGGCACGAGCCCGGGGCCGGTGGAAGGGTGCCCCCCGGGGATCCACGTGGCCGAAGACCCACGCGTCCCCAAGGCATGTGGGACCCCCTGTCCTACTTCGCCGACAAATATCATTTCAGATCTTTCTAAGATTGAGGTCTTTTATCATGTCTACAAAGATGTTTCCAATGAAATGAAGCACTTTTAACAAGAACACTAGAGGCAGACATAACTTTTTATTTCTCAGACAAATTATGCATTTCAAATTCTTTATCTACTGCTATCTCCCATTCAATGTATGCATGAGGATCATAGTTTCCTTCAAAATAAGGTAATGCACATACCTTACATGTATCATGTTGAACACTCCTCTTGTCTCGACGAAGAGGTCGAAGTTAAGCACATTCATCTCCAATCGCCTTGCATACTCCTGCCATGGTTAGTAGAAAACAAGAACATACACAAAAATATGCACGCTCCTATAAACTACTAGGTAGTAGAGGCACAAAAGTCACACACACTCAAACTTTATACCAAGCTCTTACAAGTTATTACCAATGCAAGCCGAATAGTGACCACACCGACTTAACCAAAACCCAATGGAGGTTGGATGTATCGATGCCTTGACAAACACTTTCCTGTACGACTGCAATCAAATCTATGGAGCTCTAGGTAGGCTTAAATATGTAGCAAAGGATAGCAAATGCTCAAATCAGAAAATGCAAAACTGAATAATCGTTCAAAATCAGTGCTGTGCTGGTCCTAGGCTAGAACGTACTAGAGACGCAAGCTTACGCACCAATGATAACACAAACAACTCCGAACAGAATTAAAAGGAATTCGCTGAAAAGAACAAAGGTGAGGCTCAGACTGTTTTTTTTTCACTTCTTTCTTTCTTTTTTTTCTTTTTTGTGCGGCTTTTTTTCTTCTTTTTTAAGCACCTTTCTGCCTTTTTTTTATTTTTTTTGAAAAAAATAAATTTCCAAAGACCAAACTAATAACAAAGAAACTAACAAAGGAAATTTGGCCAAAAATAAGGAAAACAGGGCTAGGAACACAGCTGAACTTTGTAGGTCTCCAATCACAAGGAAGACGACTAGATATGGGAGTGTGCCCAAAAGCAAAGATGTAGATCTGCTCGTCAGCTTTCCAACAAGTATTTAAACACCCAAATCCGATTCCGTATGGAACAAATTCGTCGATTTTACTAACAAAGCTCAATTGACTCCGAATCGTACTCGGTTCAAACTTACCAATCTGAGTAGAACTCTTTCAAAGCTCGTATTTAACTAAGGAAAACGACCAGGAATCGTCCGAGATATGCATGCTAAGGTGATATAGATGGCAAAGGTGGTGGTGGTGGTGGCGGTGACGATGTGAATTGCAGCAATATTTATGGCAGCGGCGGTGGTGGCGTAGAAACCGGCGGCGAAGGAAGTGGTACTAGACGTGAAAAGAACTTGAAACTCTAAACGACTAGACATTAAGACCAGCAACTCGACATGACGATGCAACTGAAAACTCAATAAAGCAAAATCCAAAAAGAACAATGCAGCGGCTCAAAGATATCTAGGTAATGATGCAACTTTTTTTTGTTGGACTTTTTCTGGTTATGGGTAGATGAATACTCACCGAGCAATGAAAGCGCTGATCTTTCGGTGAGTTGAAGGTAACTACAATTTGGGAGAAACGTTGACGACCCGACTACAACCATACGAGACGTTGTGTTGTTGCGCCTTAGCGATCAATACACCTCTCTAAGGGTTGTTGATCTTGCTGGTGCAGATCAACCTTATTCCTGCAAGCAAATCGAAAAAACGAGCAAGAACAAGATAAAAGCAATCTGATATTGCAAATAAGAATTGAATACAAACGATAAGGTAAGGTTCCGTAACAGGAAAACGGCGATCTAACCGATCACGGCTTTACTTGAAAAAAGTAGCAATGGCTAAACTTTAATCTAAACAAAACCTACCTCTAAACAGCGATGACTACTGAATATATATGAGTTAAGACGTCCTAGGGTTAGGATTTGCCCTGTGAGGGGCGCACTCCTCATGGGTTTAGCCCACGACACAATTACAAGGCTCAAAGCCCAAAACAGACTCGGACTGGAAGAGGTACGTGTCTTATTTCGATGATTCTGGACAGCTCAGGAGGAATTTTGATGTGGGACCAAAACTATCTGAAAGTAGACTCCATAAGCTTTCCAACAAGTACTCATGGGCCCCGAAAGTTCTTCTGGATCAACGGCTAGGTCCGTTTGAAGTTAATGCTATCAGAAGGCCCGAATCCGAATCCAAAACGTGCAGAACTTCTTCTCTTGCCTTCTATAGACCAAAAGTAACGTGGTGATATAGGAGTAGAATTGGGTAAGGTCTTGGTTTGGTCTCCAATCAACTTCTTTGATCATCTATGTGTTCTTTGTGCTCGGTCTCTTTCTCTTCACCCAAGCAAGTATTTCTACATACAAGAACATACAAAACTCATGGTGCAGTAACGACTATTCAAATATATAACACGTAAATCTTACGTAGAAAATATACACCTTTAGTTAGTACATAAGATAGCTATGGTCATATCCGAGCTAGTAATGTCCTCATCAACCAGTTTCGTTAGAAAGATAACGATGATGGCTACATCTTCTATTTAGGCCACCTAACCTGAATCCTGATGGATTACTACCAGATTTGAAAAACGGTTTCAGCCTACGTCGGGAATTTAAAATATGAACATCCAGCTATCGAATCGATTTTTATTCGAAATTTTTACTTCTAGCGACTACAAAGTATTATGCTTACAGTGAGGACACCTCAATTTGAGACAAAATGCACGAATTTCGTGAAACCACCAAAAATCCCCAATTCTTTTTCTTCCTTTCTTCCTCCCCCTCCTCTTCCTTGTTCTCTCTGTACCCTTCTGTTCTCTGGCCACAGCAACAGTAAACGGCAGCACATACAGCAGCAGGAGGCCAGCGCAACAGCAGAAGCAAAATCACAGCAATCCGGCAAGGGCAATGCAGATGCAGCACAATTACCTGCAACAGCAGCGGCGGCAGTTGCTACAGCAGAAGGAGCAGCAACCAGCGGTGGGGGCGAGCAGCTGGCGGCCGGTGGTGGCGCAGGAGCGGCAGCAGCGACGGCCGGCGTGGCGTAGGAGTAGCAGCAGCGACGGCGCAGCAGCGATGGGCGACGGCGGCTAGGGCTGACGAGAGAAACGGCCTGGCTGGTTGCTATCGATCTGATCTGTCTCTCTTTTTTTATTTATATTGGTTAAATAGGGAAATCCTAATGAAAATCGAATGGTCCAAATTGATTCAATCGGTTCGACTTCATCCAGACACCGATCACCACAAACTAATAGTCTATTTTGCTCTACTCAACGAGCTCTACGGATCTACGATCTCTAATCGTCAATTTGAGACTTGGTTTAAAAGTTGAATTTTCACGTCTCCTATTAACTATTTCCCAAAATACGATTATTTAAAACTCGGGATATTACAAGGAGCTCATCGTGTGGCGCACCGTCGCTGGTGAGCTTTTCCCCACACTGGAGACGCACAAAGTAGTTGTCTTCGAGTCGTTCTTTCACCGCAGGTTCGCCTTCTATCTTGTAGCTTTCTCTGCGGCCTCCTCGATCACTACAAAATCGAGTTGGTTCACCTCAACCCTAACTCTATTCTTAAGATGTCTATCTTTGTAAATCTCTGCAAAACCTTCCTCCGCATCCTCCCCCATTTCAATCTTTTTCGATATTTTTTCTACTTGAAACCCTAGCCGAGCAAGCTAAGACCCCAAGTGGTCGGGGGTGCCGAACTTCAGCTCCACAACGAGCTAAAGAAAACTTCTCTCTCCCTTTCCCTCAAAACTTCTCCCAAGGGTGGCATCAGGTTCTATTGCTCCAACCCCTGTCCTTCTCTCCCTGTCTTCATTAGGCATGCCCCCAAGGTGCTCGACGGTTGGACCACCCTCCCAACACTGAAGATGTGAAGCACATGCACTCCTTGTTGAAGCACCTTGAAACGCTAAAGAAGGGAGGGCTGACCGAGCTCCGGGTCGCCCGGAATTTCATTGTCTGGCAGATCTAGCCCCTCAAGGACTGCGTCCACCTGGGCTACGAGTACTTCGGGCAAGACGACCCCACCTGGAGGTCTTAGGGTTCGGTGTCGTACCACTACATCTTCGACTAGGTCTTCAAATTTTTCACCGGTGGAGTACAAATCAACGCCAACCTGAAGGAATTCTCGGCGCCTTTCAACATCAAGAACCTTCTGCCTGAGGTAACTTTTGCTAACCCGAACTCATCGATTGCCTAGTTGAATTTGTAGAGAATCTTAGCATCATCGTCTAACTATAGAATCGTAAGGAATTCATCTCGCACCCCTCTAGCCAGCCGGCTAGAGCTTCTCGAAAGCATTCAACCGACCCCTCCACCGATGAGCCAAGCACAAAGAGAGTGGGGAAACAACCAGCGCAACAGCCCTCCAAGAAGAAGACACCTAATCCGTAGGCTGGAGGCCTCAAGATACATGAGCCGAGTGTAGCCCTGACTCCAATGCCACCATTGCCTGCACCGTCGACTTGTCACCACCGACACTCCACCCATGCCGTCCTGTGAAGAACCACCCAGCGCATAGCTGACTGGCTCTATGCTGAGTGGTGCTGCAAGCCAAGATGAGCCCCTGAGCTAGCTGCCTCCTAGGTCTTCACACTTTGGCATGGATTCCATTTCAAGACTTCCAACAGGTATGTCTCTGTCTTCATCCTCATCCACTCTTGACGTTGCATGCGCATATCTGCAATCGATTTTATGCTTGACATTGTTTCAGGAAGCCTTGTGATGATGACCGCAAGGAATCATCGCCACAAGTCTCTCCTCCGAGCGCTACCCCGACTGGTGGTGAGGCCAAGCACAGCCCAAAGACCCAAAGCCGGCCTCTCCTAGTCGGGAACCCAAGAACCAGTCGGCGGAGCCAATCCATGATGGCCCGCCGACTGACCTGTCCTTTGTTTCCAACTCCACCGCCATCGTCATCCACCTAGTAGAGGGCCGCAACCCCTGACCATATTGAAGAAATCCCAAGGTTGTCGACACTGGACCCGAACCCTGCCAAGTGTTACACATGGAAAAATGCAACAGGAGAGGTGGAATCCATCCAGGTGGATGACACAACAGAGAAGAAGGAAAGGATCATGATGTATCAAGCAGCGATAAAATCTTCACACTTGGTCCAAGTAAGTCTTCAACTTTTCTTGTAGTTGGTCTTGCGCCACTTCATTCAGTAATCCTTGTTCTTCTGTCTTCTCTTCATTCTTAGAAAATATCTGAGTGGTCTGCAAAAAAATCAAAGGCCTTGGCTAAGCTTGCCCCTCAAATCTCTCGGCTTGAGCAAGTAACGAGGGAAAAGGACCATATCTATAGGTGGCCAAACGGGCTGACCGGGCCGGCACGGCCCGAGGCACGGTCCGGCACGGCCCGTGTAGGCACGGTTCCTGTAGCGGGCCGTGCCGTGCCGGCCCGCGTGCCTCCCCCCGGCCCAGGCACGGCACGCCGAGGTCGTGGGCCGTGCCGTGCCGGCACGGCCCATCGGCGGCCCACCGTGCCCGGGCCAGCCCGGTCCACCGATGCCTGCCGCCGCGCGTCCGGCGTCCCCGGCCTCCGCCGCCCTCCGCCGCTGCCTCCCCGGTTGCGCGCCGCCCCCTTCGCCGCCTGCTGCCGCCTCGGCCTCCTCCCGGCCTCCCGCCGCCTCGGCCTCCTCGGCTCCTCCGCCTCGTCCCGCCACCTCGGCCTCCTCCGCCCCTCCGCCGCCTCGGCCTCCTCGGCTCCTCCGCCTCCTCCCGCCGCCTCGGCCTCCTCCGCCTCCTCCCGGCTACTGCCTCGGCCTCCGCCGGCGCCCTCCGCCGCTGCCTCCGCGCCCGGGCGCCTTCCCGGCCTCGGCCGCCGACGCCTGCCTCCGCCTCCGCCGGCCGCAGACGCCTGCCACGGCGGCGCGGCCTCCGCCGCCGCCCTCCGGGAGGGCCTGCCTGCCCGTTCCCGTGCCCCGTGCCCCTTGCCTACGCCCGTGCCCCGTGCCGTGCCCCGTGCCCCGTGCCCGTGCCCGTGCCCCGTGCCGTGCCCGTGCCCGTGCCGGCCCGCTACAGTCCACGAGCCGTGCCGTGCCGGCCCGCCGTGCCGCACCGCCGGCCCAGGCACGGCACGGCTACTCGGGCCGTGCCGGCACAGCCCACGGCCAACTGTGCCGGGCCAGCCAGGGCACAGTTACTGTAGCACCGTGCCCGGGTCGGCCCGACGGGGCACGGCCCATTTGGACATCTCTAACGATATCCAACATTCGGCTAGGCTGAGGTAGAATTATCTCTGAGAGGAACTTTAAAAGTTGCGTGACAATAAGTTCGACATGACTGGAACCATTAGAGGTTAGCTCCTTTCTTCCCAAGTACATCGTCTTCAAGCCTACCGTGTACCTTCTAAACAGTTCTACTTTTGCTTTATAAGCCCACGAGAATGCAGCTGTCAGCCCCCATTTTCAATAATAGGAAACCTTCGTGTTCCACATACCAATCCCTATATCAAGTAGTTGGTATACATGAGTACGTTTCTGATAATATCAATAGCACATTGATGGAAATCTCACATGACTTTATTACATAGTAGATAGAAAGGCACCATAGAGTACTTAGAACCACAAGGCCACAGATTACATTCAAGTACAGAAAGTAGATAAGGCTGCCAGCATACGGCAGCAGTAGCACCATTGCCACAGGCAATGACCGAGTCTAAGACCTACTGAGCACCATCTTCTGGATAGTGGTCGTACGGGTCCTCAGCTTTAGGGACTAACTCTGGAGGTGATTTTAACTAGGGTGAGAACGAGTGAACTCAACAAGCCACCACACAAAAGAGTTGTCATACCCTGAAAATTTCCCTAATTAAAAATTACCATGGGTAAATGGAAATACAAGAATACGTGGGAAAATTTTTGTGTGGGAAAGTGTTTGAATAAAATTTTGAAACTTCCAGTATTAAAAATCCCAAGATTAAATTTTTAAATAAATACTTGGATGCTTTTATATTCCTGGGGTTGTGTCGAAATATTTTAAGCGTTTGAGTATTTACAATAATAAATTTTCCTTGTTTCGTGGTGTTTTTGCCTCTGGCAAATTCCTCATGATTTAATAAAGCCTCTGAAATTTTCTCGGAATTTTCGGAGCTCCAAAATTAATTTAAATGGGACAAAGATCATTTTAGTAAATAAATAAATATAAAATAAATCCTTTTTTCTTTCCCCTGTTCAGGTCGTCCCTGATTCAGTCCTTTGAAGTCTCCCCATTCGCCTTGAACTCCATTCCCTTTCTTCTTATAGGGTTGGTGTCGTTCTCGAAACCCTAAAACCTCCTCAACTTTCTGATTCTCAAAATATTTCAATATTTTGAGCGACCGAATGTTTCCTAAACTATTCCCCATTCTTGACTCCCGAAATATTTCCAAGAGATCCCCAGCATTCTGATGTTCCCGTCACCACAAAAATACCCTATTAATCGATTCCCAATATATATTTATACCTATGTATATACACGTAGATATGTATGAATATATATATCCTCATATTTAGAGTATTTAAAAATAATAATAATCCCCACATCCCATAAATATGCTCAAAATTCCAATTTTCACAAAATTGAAATTTCCTCAAAAAGTCCTTTCTTTTCTCTTTTTTTCTTCTTTTCCTTCCATCTTTCTTTTTTCCCCTTCTTTCTTTTTCTTCCTTTCTTCTTCCTCCTTTTCCTTTCTTCTTCCTCTGGATCCTCTCCCTCTCTCTCTCGGCTGGAGCTCGGCCCAGCACAGGCCGCTGCTCTGCTCCCTCCTTGGCCCCGGCCTGCGACGCGGCCCGGCCTACCGTCACTGCCCAGCTGCCAGCCTAGCCCAGCCCGCGCTGCCGCGCTCGCGCAACCGTCGCCGCCCCGCACGCCAGCGCCGCCACGCCTTGTGCTGCCTCTGGAATCCGGAGCCGCCGCCCCATATATACCACAGCCGCCGCCGGTGCCCTATCCCCTGCCCTAATCGCGCCGCACACCCCGAGCACCGCTGCCCCTCTCCCACAGCGCCGCCGCCGTCGCCGCCTCGGCCGTCCTCCGGTAAGCATCGCCCGACGGCGCCTTGCTTCTTCCCCCTCCCTCGGCTCGTCGTCATCGGCGTCCTCTACCCCGGTGCCGGCCCCTGCTGCTGATTCCCCCTTGGGCGTCGCCCTTGCCGACCGCCGCCATCGTCGTTGTCGTCTACCTCCTGCGCGCCGCCGTCTCCTCTGCTGCAGTCGCCGCTCCACCCTGTGCGCCGCGTCGCTCGAGCCGCCGCGCCGCATCGCCCCGCCGCGTCGCCTCTGCGGCTCCTCCGCCCGCCGCCGGTGAGCCCGGCTGCCGCGTCGGCCGTCTCCTTCCTTGTCCCCTCCCCTCTTCCCTCCAGTGCCTCGGTTCTCCCAAATCCATCTAGTCACCGCCGCCTGGTTCCCTCGTGCACGGCCGCCGATGCGACCTGCCCTGCCGCCGGTCGTCGGAACGTCGCCCCGCGCCGGCCAACACTGCCCTTCGCCGCCGGTCGCCGTCGCCTCGTCGTCCAACGGTTCTACCACTCCTCGACCGAGCCGCGCCATGCGCCATGGGTGCCCTAGTGAGCTCGTCTAGCCCGTGACGCTGCCGTGCGGGCCCCACGGCAACTCCCCCCTCCTGTGCATGACGTGTGGGGCCGTGGATAGTTCCAGATCCAATCCAGGCCGTCCAAATCTCAAGATCGGATCCAAACCATTAGATCTACATCAAAATTTTGGAGTAAACCCTAGCCGTCCGATCTAAGATTAAATCATAGCCATTGAATTTTCATAACTCTTCAGATCGACGCCACGTGAGCCCTAGCCACGTGTGCTGCCACTTCTGAGCCACCTCACCCCTCTAGTCTGCGGGGAATTCTAGTTATCAGTCCACCTTCGATATCTTGCATATGGTTCATGGACCTAGTTCATATAAGCCTAGCTTATGACAGCTAGTCCCACTCGATTACCCCTCCCAAATATAATTCCATTATTAATTAATTTCTAAGGAAATATTTCAAGAATATTCTTTTCTAATTCTTTTCGGATTTATTCTGAATTCAATCTTCCGACGGCTGCATCTTTTCCATTTGGACTCCGATTCGTCCCGTTCTTCTTCCTGAATTCATCTAAAATCATAATTTACTTGTTTATGTACTTTTTATGTTCTGTTTATTTAGAGTTTCTTAGGATTTTCATTATTTTACGTGTAGTCGCGTATAATCACCATTTCAAAAAATCGCGGAGTCTATGGAAGAGTTCGGAAGAGCTGTCGAAGACGTTTTCTTTTACAAACCAAGTCACACGACAATTCTCTTGAGCATGTTGATCCCATTTGTGAAATCTATTTTATTTTAAAGTTATTGCATGAAATGTTTTAGAATGACATTATATGGGTATTTATTTATAATCCAATATCTATTGATAATTATGGCTATTTTGATGTTGATACCTATACCTTGATACCCTGGGTAATTAATGTTGACTAGCTGGATGTTTAATTATTTATCTAGCTAGATTATTTAGAATTTGCTTAGTTATGCCTAGAAACTATAGTGTCATTTTATGTGGGATTACTATTTATGCACCAATGATTCTATAATTGTTAAAGGCTACATTTTCATGACAGTGAGTTATGGTTGGTTAATTAATTGTGCCAATTAAAACTTGACTAAATGGTGGGTTGTAAGCACCAGGATTGTGAGTGTTGCTAGCGGTGCTCATGGTAGTTAAGGACCGGTTCGCGAACTACTTGTTGTGAAGCATTTACCGTACTAACCACAAGCCAGAATGGGCAATGGCTGGACTTGTAGTGTAGCATGTCCTAGCAGGAGACATTATGGTGTGTGTAGTTGATAGGTGGTAGTGTCAATAAATCCACAATGGCAATGCCAATAAGACCATATGTTTGGGAGACAAGAGTTTCTTTAACCTGGAGATTGGGTCACCTCTACTGGGGACTTTGGCGGGTGGTTATTCTATTGGAACATGTTATGCGAAGGTTCTGTCATAATCTCTATTAGGGTACTTTTGAGTATCGCGACGTATGGCTGACATGATGTTGAGATTGTGTCTTGTGGATAAAGTAGTACACCTCTGGCTAGAGTAAAACTATTCGAATAGCCGTGCTCACGGTTAATGAGCGGGCATAGCAATGTTTTCTGTGATTAGTCCCACACTACTCATTAATGATAAATGATGATGGAAACTTGATAGCTCTAGTTTGGAGAGTTATGGTTTTAGGCCTGAACTGTGTTGGAGCGTTGTTCAGAGATCGGTTAAATGTTGATAATAATTAAATTATACTGTTTTCAATACTTTTAAATGCAAATGTTTAAATATTGTCTTACGCAAATAAGCCATACTATGCCTTTCCTTTGGGATTCCTATTGCATTACATTGCATTCCTTAGTGTGGCTTGTTGAGTACGGTGGGTGGTACTCAGTCTTGCATTACTGCTATCATCAGAGTGAAGCTTAGCGAGGAGGAGAAGTTTGGTGTTTGGCTTATACCCCAGTTGAGCTGCCTGTGGCTTGGTGCTGCAGCTTCGCTAGTTGCTATTCCGTTGCTGTTTTCTTCTATGTGAGGACTAAGTGACTCTGTTGTAAGTATTTATCGTTATATCATTTTGGTTATGTTTATCAAATTGTCGGTTTGTGTACCTTGGCTGATTCCTGGACGAGGATTTATTGCACAAATTAGCTCTGGAAATTCTAGTGAATTTCTGGGCGTGACAAGAGCATATGCTCATGGTATAACAAGGAAGCTTGGCTACTTTGCATAAAGCTAGTTTCACAACTTCTTTGAAAACCTATGACCTAGCATAGACTAGATAAGTTTTAGTTCCATTGTTCATTAATCAGTGGTGGTTCTGTCTACCATCCCTGATTAAGAAAGGATGGCTTCCCGCCACTATGCGTCCTGATTTTTTGGGGTCTATACCTTCTCGCCTCTCGAGAAGTTGATCACCTAGTCTGAAATAGCCATGCATTACCCAATACCACAAGTTAAAAGTTTGATTCTAGCCAAGTGTATCACATGTTACGGTGCTCCATTAACCGTGAGCACAGCTATTCAAATAGATTAGTTTATTCATAGTGCAGTGGATGTACACTCTACCCGCACTCCGTAACTGTCCCAACGAATGAACCCAGTCCCAAAGAATGAGACGCGTTACTGCAAAGTATTTTGTTAACCTCGCTTTGGCAGTACCCACTCCATGAACTTTGGCCCTTATGCACTCTGGGCGTACACGGTTTACAGTAGTGAGAGAAATTCTGCCGTTGCCAAGGGGAATAGTGTGTTCTTCATCTTCCAGCTTGTCGTCGAACTTGACAGGTCGGTCTGCGTCTTCACCTTTTCCCTGACAAAAATTCCACCACGGCTTGGGTACCACCTCCGCTTAGCTGACTACTTTGCTAGGTCTATACCCATACGAGAAGTATGGTCATATTCTGTTTGTTTCATGCATAGCTTCATGGCTCGGTCCTTAATTGACTAGGGTGGCACTAACCTTTTCTCGGATACCACCCAATTCCACCTTGCCGCCCCGGTCCAAAATATTTTGGTTGGTTTTATTTCACAAACCATTTCATCAACATCATGGCAAAGTGGCGCTCATGTCTCCACTTGCCGATACCCAATCACCTTCCCTAATGCGATTTCCCAATCATAGCATCACTGGCAAAATATGATTGAATGCATCTAAATTAGCATAGCTAAGCAGTTGTCATAAATGACTACTATCGGTGAAATGGGAAGAGGGCTCCCATCACTGGCGGCTCGGGGTGGCCTGGTGCCACGTCGTCACATTGTCGAAGGCCACGTGTGCAACTCACGGCCACTACAAAGACATACTGGGGATCCCCCAGGTCCAGTAAGCCTAGACCCGAGCTCGTGCCCCCACGGGGTGAGCTCAGGGTGCCTTCCGAGCTCGTGGCCTCAGCTAGTCGAGCTCGGGGTGCCACCTAACCAAGCGCCTGAGCTATGCTCCTCTCAAGCAGCTTGAGGAGTGTACGGAGGCAGGAGCATTCATGACGACACGGTGGAGCCTGTCACCGTGCTTTGTTCTCCTTGCATCTCTCCCATTAAGGGCGATGGGACAAACATCTACCCAGCGTGCGGCGTGGGGGACAAGACGGCTTTGCACCCCTCACTGCAGGCCATCATTGCCCATTTTCTAACAGGGGGCGTGGGCTGGCAGGCAGCGTGCTTGACTACCGTGCCATCTACTCCGACTCACTGCACCCCTATTACTTCGGCGAGAGGCTAACAGGTGGGTCCCGTGGCCAGCGGGGCAAGCCTAGGCTTCCTTCACAAGCTCTCAACAGCCACGCCTGGACGTGTGGCGAGCGAACTTTGCTCCTCTCCTCACCTGCTTTGAGAGGGGCCCCCTGGAGGACAGGTGGCTGGGCCCACTGGTTAGCACAAGATGTGACTTAGCATACCTAATTCTCTAACTCCCACTGTGCAGCCACTGTTGTTGGCCCGTTCCACCTGCCCATTGCTCCAGGGATGTGCCACTGAAGCATAACAGATCTTGATACCAAAGTCTTTGCAGAAATCCTTGAACATGCCGCCTATGAACTTAGTGTCATTGTCAGTGATGATTCGATTAGGAACCTCAAATGTGTAGATTATACTCAGAATGAAGTCCTTCGCTCTTGCCACAAGGATTGTAGCAACTGGCTTGGCTTCAACCACTTGGTGCACTTGTCAACCACGACGAAAAGATGCGTGAACCCTGCTGGCGCTTTCTTGAATGGCCCAATCATGTCAAGCTCCCAAACTGCAAATGGCCAAGAGATTGGAATAGTATGCAACTTATGTGCTGGTAGATGAGTTTGCCGAGCGAAGAAATGACATCCCTCATATGACCGGATGAGTGCTTCAGCTTCGGTGATAGCAGTCGGCCAAAAGAAACCTTGTCTGTAGGCTTTGACGACTAGAGTCCTGGATGCCGCATGATTGCCACATATGACTGAGTGGATAGATTGTAAAATCCGCTTGCCTTCTTTAGGTGTAACGTAGTGCATGAAGACTTTGGATGTGTTTTAGCAATAAAGATCCTCTCCGACTACCAGATATTTTTTACTTTGACGCTTGATGCCCTCGGCTTCATTACGATCTTCAGGGAGTTCTTCCAGCAGATAACGTATGAGCGGAGTCCTCCAGTCTTGAAAAATGATGAGTACTTCGGCCACCTCCAGATTATGTTCGATTGTCGGCTGGGTAGGCTTTGCCTTCTTCTTGACTGAAGGCTCTAGTAGATGTTCAACAAAGACTCTAGTCAGGACCATCTCTCTTGGATCCCATATTTGTCAACTCATCATCAACTTCGTTCAACTGTCATAGGACGTAAGTTATTTTAAGACCATCAAACTTGTTCTCCAACTTCTGCACCTCTTGGTAGTATGCTGTTATGTTATCCTCCGAGCATGACCAATCTTTCATGACCTGGTTCACCACAAGCTGGGAGTTCCCGCAAACCACCAACCAACTAATACCAAGCAATATAGTGATGTGGAGCCTGTGAATAAGCGCTTCATACTCGGCTAAGAAGTTGGCAAGTTCTTGGGACTTGATAGTTGTCCGTGGCTTCAAGGTGATGTCAAACACTATCAACTTGATTGCCCATTAGCGATTCTGCTAGTAGCTTCTCTATTGTGAAGGACATCTCCGAGTGGGAATGACGTGACGACTGAGACTGGGTGCCTTTGGAAATAATGCACTAGCTTCCGAATAGTGTTGAGTACACCATAAAGCAACTTCTCAATCTGAGGGTACCGCATCTTGGACTCTCCTAGGATTTCGCTGACAAAGTAGATTGATCATTGTACCTTCTGGATATGACCAACCTTCGCACTCCACAACCAACACCGTACTAACCACCTGTGAAGTCGCCGCAATTTATAACATGAGCGGCTCCTCGGGCATGAGTGATACCAATGCAGGTAGGGTAGTCAGGAATCTCTTGAACTCTTCAAAGGCTTGGTGGGCTTCCGGTGGCCACTGAAAATTGTCAATTTTCTTCAGGAGTTTGAAAAAGGGCATGCCCTGTCCCATTCTCCTAGTTGAGAAACAAACCGACTAAGTGCCACCATGCAACCAACTAGCTTTTGGATGTCTATCTGGCTAGTCGGGGGCGTCATCTTCATAATTGTGTTGATCTTTTCTAGGTTAGCCTTGATGCCGTGACATGACACGATGAAACTGAGTAGCTTCCCGAAAGGTACTTCGAAAATACACCTTTTCGGATTGAGCTTCATCTTGAACGCCCTTAGGTTGAGTTTGGTCTTGATCACCACGTCGTCAACATAGGCTTCCATGTTGTGTCCGAGTTGAGAGCAAAGACACCACTGTATAGCACGTTGATAAGTTACACCAGCGCTCTTCAACCCGAAAGGCATTGTGATATAGCAGTATGCTCCGAATAGCGTGATGAACGAGATCTTCAAACAATCTTCCTCCTTCAAGCTATCTAATGGTATTTGAATAGCAGTCGAGAAAACTAAGTAACTCACATCCTGCAGTAGAATCGATCACTTGATCAATGCGAGGAAGACCGAAGGGATCCTTGGGACATGCTTTGTTTAAGTTGGTATAGTCAACGCACATGCGCCATTGATCGTTCTTCTTCTAAACCAGAGCTAGATTTGCCAACTAATCTGGGTGGTAGAACTCCTTGATGAACCCGGTAGCTAGGAACTTGGTTATCTTCTTGCGGATAGCATCCTTGCGATCGTGAGGGAGGAGTAGCAGTCGTTGCTTTACACGCTTAGTGTTCACCCTGACATTTAGGAAGTGCTCGATCATCTCCCTTGGTACCCTAGGCATGTCGGATGGTTTCCCAAGTGAAGATGTCCCTATTTGCCTAGAGGAAGGTAACGAGCGTGTCTTCCTATTTAGAGTCAAGTCTAGTCCCAACTAGCGCCGTCTTGGTTTGGTCGGAAGAGTCTAGGGCAATCTTTTTGACCTCCTTGTCTGCTCCAATTCACAACTTAGCTGCCTTTTTAGCTGGGACTTCCTCTTGGTCTTGACAAGTCGATGCCACCAATCGGATATTGTCTCATTCGACTACAGTCTCCTATGATTGTGCCAGCTCGCAGCTCTCTTTGTCGTAGGTGAAGGCTTGCTTGACGTCTCTACGGACGAAGATGACTCCCATGGGTCCTGGCATCTTCC
This sequence comes from Oryza meyeriana var. granulata, assembly GCA_003991445.1. Taxonomy (NCBI): domain Eukaryota; kingdom Viridiplantae; phylum Streptophyta; class Magnoliopsida; order Poales; family Poaceae; genus Oryza; species Oryza meyeriana. Next base: position 67,737 of record RYFJ01001511.1, read on the forward strand.
TCATCATGTACATATAGTGGGGTATCGCCATGAATTTAGCGAGTGCCATTCTTCCTAGGATTGTGTGGTAGGTTGTCTCGAAATCAGCGACCTCAAAATAAATGTTCTATTCTCCCACATGCCAAAGGTGACTGGCAGTGTGATTTGGCTAAGTCTTGTTGAAGAAAGGCTGGGAATTACCCTGTGGAAGGGAATAGTACTCGACCATAGCTCAGATCAAGGAAACTTCATCTCGTCGAGCGTCTTATCGAAGAGGATGTTGAACACACCCGCCATTGACCAGGACCTTCTTGAGTTTGATATTTTTTGATGATTGGATGCAGGACGAGGGGGTAGTGCCCTGAATGGGCCACTCGGTTGGGGTGATCCATGCAGTCGAACATGATGGCAACCTTGGACCACCGTAAGTATTAGGGGCGTTGATTGTTACAATGTTGACTTTCCGAGCGGTTACCTTTTGCTTCTGCTTGGACTCGTATGCTAACGGCCCACCAAAGATGTGATTGAGCTCTGTGTGAGGATCTTGAAACCCTCCTGTTGAGTCAGCATCTAGTTTATCCTCATCCTTGCTGGAGCCGGTTTCACCATTTGCCGACGACTTCTTGTGTTCCGAGACAAATTTCTTGAGCATATAACATTTTTTGGCCGTGTGCTTCCCTTTTGGATGGAAAGGGCACAAGTCGTTCATGACCTTCTAATAGTCTTCGGTTCCAGGAACTCAAGGTCAGCCGTGCTCGACTGCGGCGACGAGGTCTTCTGGTTTCCACTTCTGGTCTTTCTCCCTTGAGGTGCCAGGTTCATCTGACTCTAGTCTATCTCTCTAGCGAGGCTTGTCTTCTTGTAACTCAGCCACGGCCTCGACTAACGAAGCATATTTGTTGGCCATCTCGAAGAGGCCTTTGACTAAAGTCGGTGGCTTGCAAGTGAATTTTGCAATGAAGGGGGAATCCTTGACTCCCTTGCGGAAAGCTATGATGACCGTCTCGTCATTGATCTTGGGAATCATGTTTCTCTTCTCAGAGAACCATTTGATAAAGTCCCGAAGCGACTTGTTCTTCTTTTGGTGAATTTGGTGCCTGGCCTTCCATAGGTGCCTTGGAAATTAGCCATGAACCGGTCTCCCTAGGAATTAATCGACCCCCTTGGAAGCCCCATTAGCCAAATTCATGCCAACTCTACCAAAGCAACTAGTAGATAGTTGGCCATCAACTCGTGGTCGCCTCTGGTTGCCCGAATTGCCAAAGTGTAGACTGTGAGCCAGGATTCAGGGTCAATCTTGCTGTCATACTTCTCAATCCCGATCAGCTTGAAGCCTATCGGCCAGCCGACATGGCGTAACTCAGACATGAAGGCCGTGACTCTATCTTCCATGTGGCTTCAATGCTCTGGGGACTGCAGGGGCAGGCTCCGGCTTCCACGGCTGAAGCGGTCGTGGTGGAGACCAAACCGGTCGTGCTCATCTTCAAGTCGGCACCACTCGTCTCCCTTGCTTTCTCGACGTCGAGCTTGGATGTCATGATGGAGACCGCGGTATGGTCGATCCCTAGTGTCCTAGTTGTGCTGCTCGCGGTCGTTGTGATGGCATCATTGATTGTCGTCGCGGTCTCTATGGTGGCGGTCATCTCAATCAGTGTGCAATCCCCGTGGCAACTGCTTGGACGGTCTTCGACTGGCGCGCCGCCCGAGGGCCTACTCGCGGACCTTGAGGTGATGGCGTCGGGCCTCGACTTGCTTGATGAGAGTACTCGGGTTCTCGAGTTCTCCTGGTTGTGTTGTACTGTTGTTGCTACCATTGCCTTGATCTTTGCGATTGTTGGGGTTGCCGCATGGTCAGCTTCCAGCTATAGTATGTGAAGTAGGGTTGTTGTGGCCACGACATTCTGTTGTGGGGTAACGAACACATTGTGGTCACTAGCCTAGTTTGGAGGATGTTTTTTTGTGCTTGACGTCTGGTTTTGCACAGTTCACGATTATGCACATCCCGTTTGGCTTGTCAGCGTTGGTCTTCCTCCTTCTGTTACTCACGCAGTTGGCAAGCTTCCTCTTCTTGCTGCTCACGCAGTCGGCAAGTTTCCTGGCCAGGGCTATTCGAGGCCATGAACACCTCTTGGGGAGGTGAGAAACTTAGCCGAAGAGTTGATGGCCCCAACCTCCCTAGGTCTGAGCTAGACTTGCATATGGTTGTATCCGAGTCAAATTCTAGGAGATCGGGTTGCCTCCGAGATATCGGACCAAGGATGCCACCTGAGGATGGTGTGGAAGATAGCTGCGGTGTTGGCAACAGTGACATGCCTTTGATGTTGTGGATCATGGTTGCCAGCTAAGGATGTCGTTGAATATTGCCGCAGCATTGCCGAAGCCAACTAGCGCATGGTTGACCGGATCTCCCTCTGGTTGGTTCATCTCCGACTCGGAAAGAGAGAGAGATTGCCGAAGGCATCGGCGAGAAAGTCGAGGCTCTGCCCAGGAGTGAAGGTGATGCCGGTGACTTCGGAGATTGGATCCATCGAACTTGTTGGTGATGATCTCAGCCCTTTCCCCTACCTGACGTGCCAACTATCGATGTTGTATATTGTCAATAAAGATGTTGTCACACCTTGATCTGGCACTGCCGTACAACGGCACCAAATAGGGCGTGCCATAGGAAAACAGCGCGAACTGCATTTCCATGGAACCGCGATACCAATACCAATCCCAGGATGCAGTGCTGGTATCTACGAAAATCAGACATACATCATTGCATAACCCTAATTAAGTAAATATTTAAATAGACAAATACCTTAGCTTACGTTGCAGCTTCGAAGCAAGCCGGAGACAGCAACGAACAACTCAGAGGTAGCGACAGCAGCAGAATAGCGGACTAAGTCCCAACACACAGGCAATGGCTGGGAACTAGGACGAAAACCCTAATCTTCACTTCACTACAACTCCAGCTTCAGCTCCCGGCGGAGAACTATATATGTAGAGCAAGGGTGAGTACTTACGTACTCAGCAAGCTAGGGGAATTTAGGTGGTTGTTGCAGGCTTCAAAGAGAGGTTGGATATTTTGTAATTCCCTTTTGTTGCAATTTTTTAAATTTGCTAGTGTGTGCTTCTCAACAATCAGGGCGAGGTGGGTCTCGTCCGATCGGAGTGAAAGAGTGTTTCAATCTTTATTTTCTCTAGTTTTCACAATCTCAGTTCTCATCAAACAGGCTTCCCGAGCCAAAGCCTTTTTTCTCCAGACTTCTCGAGTCCTGCTGTCCTCAATAGCCACGCCATTTCATTGGACCTCCAGCGTCCTTAATGGCACTTCCTTCCCACAGTTCCCAAACCACTCACACCTTTTGCAAACAGGGTAAAATATAACTACGCTAAGGAATCACCTCACATCCGCCCATGACCGTGGATACGGCTGTTCAAACAATTTAGACCTCTGCAGAGGGGGTACACTTTACCCACACGATGTGACTTACTCTAGTCACTAGCTCACACGCATTGGGTATGATTTGGTGACGTAGAGGTTTTCGCGACAAGGCATTTCCTGAGCCATCCCAGGTTACCCCATGCCAACTGGAGGGGTCCTCAAGACCAACAACAGGGTAGGTCCGAGACCATGCTGTGCCAGGAACCCAGGAGGCACCCCCGATGCCCTCTCGCACGATCCATAACCCAATGGCATACAAGGCGTTCCTAAGAGGCTAGTTACTCAGCCAGGGGCTTCCCAATTCACCCATGTGGTTGTACTATCATATGCTCAAATGAAATTTCGAAGGAATCGGTCCTTACAGCGACCACATAGGCATCACACACACCGGACCGGCCTTGTGACGCAAATATGCATTTTGAAACTCATTTTTCTTTCACAAGGCACCGACCCAGGTGTAGGGTTTTCCAAACATTTCGTAAAACCACGTTTTACTCAAGAAGTTGGTCAAATTTTAAGTTTAAAGGAGCGACCGTCAATACTCGTACAATAGTGCACGAATACTGAGGCGCGACAGCGGTGGTTACAAGGGAACAGGGTATTTCAATCATCAAGGAAGGATTCAGATGTAGCAAGTTTAGGAAGGTCCGTCGGTCTGACTCACAGACGGGACCGCACAGATCAGTGCACGCTTATCGATGCAAGATTTCGCTAATAAAATAATGTAAATTTCAATTATAGGCTTAATTGGTCAAAAGTGACTTGCCTTGCTTTAGGTCTTCACGAGTCTTCGAGAAATCTCAGCAAAATTCACTCCAAAACTATATTTTCGACGACCATTACTATGCGCAAACACACAAAAATCTACACAAAGACCAGTAAAAAGATCCTATTTAGTATCACTAATAGTGCCATTAGATAGATCTCAATTTTAGAAAATTACTCGAGTTGGAACGGAGTCAATCGGAGTCATGGATTAGGAGATATGAATTTCTGATGTTTAAATGAATTTTAGAATCACTGGAAAAGGAGTTATTTAAATTCCAGGGGAATATTCCAGGAATCTTTCCACTGTGCCTATGACAGCCAGGGCCCACTGGCCACTTGGGCCCTCATGACAGTGGGGAGGAGGGAAGGACTCAAGGGGGGCAGTAGGCCTAGATGGCCCACATGGCAGAGACAAGGGGAGGAGGTAGCTCACTGCCGGCTGGGGCCCAGGTGGTAGTGGGACAGGGGCCCACGGGGGTGTGGCTCATAGTCCGCGGTGTACAGGAAGAGGAGGCCCACACGTCGGTGCCCTATGGTGCACGGACCAGGTGCGGAGAGAGAGGGAGAGAGTGGGACGGGTGCACGGGATCCAGTTTACGGTGGATTATAGCAACTGGACCCACATGTCATTGAGTCCCACCTCGGGGAGTCCGCGCACGCGATCGGGGGATGGGGTCGGCGTGGCGCTTGCGCGTTGTCACCGGGAACTGCCGCGTGGCCTTCTTCTCCAACGCGCTCCAAGGTGAGGAGGAGCTTGGGAATCAAACGACACATGGTGGCGGAGACGATCTAGCGATTGACAGCGTGCGGCGGCAAGCGGCGGCAAGTGGCGGCGCCAGCAGGGAGCGGAGGTCAATACGAAGCATCTGAGCAGCTCTGATGGCATCGCCGAGGACGGGGGGCCACTGGCGGCGGGAGGGCAGAAACGGCGGAGAGAGAAAGGAGGAGGAAATAGGGGCATCCCTGGCAACTCCGAGGGGCGAGCCGAGGTGTTAAAAGCTGAGTTCCCATTTCGGTAGGCGGTGCTCTCCTGTTCACATGGGTTTCACAGGGCAGGGAAATGGCCTAGTCGAGGCTCACCGAAAGGAGAAATTAGTGTTGATGGAGGCAAGGTGATGGAGGAGGCCGAGGACTCCGGTGTCGGGAGATGGGCTTCGCCTTCTGGGAGAGGGGTGTTCCTCACGACACTGTTAACGCCAAAATTTGGTAAGGCCTTGTATCAGATTCGGTCAAAAGGAAAATTGCAGTCAACTGGCGGAAGTTGATCCAGAAGAGACCGATTCCGGGAGGGAGCCGTGAAGACCGCTGTTTGGCAGTTATTTAATGTATCTATTAATTAGGCAAATGTTTATCTTTAGGAAACCTGACCTCGTGTCCGGTCAGGCCTTGTTAGCGTTTTCTGTTATAATTAGGAAATCATGTACCGTGTCCAATAAGGACTCGTGTAACTCGGGGTATAAATACGTACGCCCGGGGACCTTGTAAATTATCACTCGATCAATACAATTTCGGCGCATCGCCACCCTTCCGACGGGATCTTGCTTCTCGAGCCGGGCTGCATCGGTTAGGTCCAACCTCCTACGAGAGGGTAAGTCTCGTCACCCCGGCTACCTATCGGCTAGGACTTCCTCGGTTAGGTCCGATATTCTAGTCGGTTTATGGTAGTCGGCTTACCACGATATATTTATTTTATCTATGGCTGCATCAGTTCAGTTTGATCTCATAGATTGATTAGGTATATCACATCATGCGTGCATAGATCGTATCGGCTTACTGGGAGCGGTTTATCATCAGTTTGTGCTGCATCGGTTAGGTCCGACCTACTAAACTGCTAGCGATAAATCGGTCCTACTAGATCGATACTTTATGTGCAAGCGTCTTATCGGGGTGCATAGCCAGTAAGTTATCATGTTTTAGCATCACGATCGCATCAGATCTATTGGCCTATCGAGATTTCGTTATCATTATCAGTCTGTACTGCAACGGTTGGGTCCGATCTACTAGACTGAATAATAACGTTATTCTTAATAAGCCGATGGGTTTTATGCGATGTTGTTATCGGAGTGCTTAGCCGATAAGTTATCCCTTATTAAATATAGCCGATTATGCTGCTTGCTTTGTTATACATTCTTGTCTGCATTACTGTTACGATCGGCTAAGGGCTAGCCGATTGGTTTATTCTGCCGATCCGAGTGCGAGCACAAGCAGGTTCCCGGGCACGACCTCAGCCAAGTTCCCGGGCACGACCTCAGGTGAGGACCCGGGCACGAGCATAGGTAAGAACTCGGGCACGAACACGGATAGCAGATGAAGATCCCGGGCGCCGATGTGAGCAAGGGCCCGGGCACGGGCGTGGGCAGTATCTTCGCAACGATACCAGTAACTTTAAACTATGATCGGCTGGAGTTCCTTTAGTTTATTTTACTCATGCATTCTGCTTGTTTATTTTACCAAGTTTATAGCCGGTTTTTGAGCATCCCTTCGATGATCGGCTAGCGCAATACTTGTTTATTATTATGTTACTGCTCTTGCCGTCATCGGCTTTTAGCCGATGTATAAGTGCTACAGTGCGTATCGGCCATCGGCCGATGAGATGAGTCCAAGCCGGCTTCCAGCCGATTGGCTCACGAATTTGACATCTTTTCTCCTTGTCAATTGCAGGGTCAAATTGACTGGCACGCCTACGAACCTCAAGATTTTAGGACCTACACTGGAGTGCAGCAAATCTCCCAGGCCTTCGCGTGTCTCCCAGACGCCGGACGGCCCCCGGCGGGTTTTCGGCGTCAACACGTTTTTGGCACGCCCAGTGGGACGCGAAGTTTCAACGCGAAGTTTCAACAATCAGACCTGCAACATGGCCGGGAAGGAAGTCAAAACAGACAACATAATTCCGGTCAGCATGGAAGATTTAACAGAAGAACAAAAACAGCAAATCGAGCAAACTATGGCCAATTTTCAGAAGCTGTGCTTAGAGTCTTTCAGCATGACAAGGCAAGGGCCGATTCAGAAATCCCAGTTTCCAAAACCAGTACTAGTTGGAGAATCGAGCCGCACACCACCTGAGAGTCCACCGGTAAAACCCTTACAAGAGATGGTGAATGAAGAAGTTCATCACGCGCTCATCAATCAATCTGGGATTCTGGTGAACACACTTCACAATCTCATAAAGAACACGGTGGATGGATCGATTATTCAAGAGCCTGCTCGGGGTCCTGTTTTCCTCCCACCAAAAGTTGAATCAAACCAAGTTGCTTACAACGTCAGCAGAGACATACCAGAAAACTTGTTTACACAGAACCAGGCTGGGGGGCAACAGGATATTCCTGCTGGGTACCATCGGTCTGCTTACTATGGGGGATATCAGCAAAATTATCCAGGAGGCGGGGCCGATCCAGGTACTTACCAGAGGGAGTATAATAGACAGAATCGGCAACAAACTCCACCCGTGCAGTATCAACAAGACAACCTGAGGGAAGAAGACTTATCAACTAGGGTTGCTGAAATAGTAAGGGAGCAATTCGGGATCAAGCCCAAGGAACAGACATTCATGTATCGGCATCCATATCCTGAGTGGTTTGACAGGGTTCCATTACCACACCGATACAGGGTCCCGGATTTCTCCAAGTTCTCAGGGCAGGACAACACGTCTACAGTGGAACATGTCAGCCGGTTCCTGGCACAGTGCGGGGAGGCATCGGCTGAAGAGGCTCTGAGGGTTAGGTTCTTCCCCTTATCACTATCGGGATCGGCTTTTACATGGTTTTCTTCATTACCACCGAATTCCGTTCGGGGGTGGGCCGATCTAGAAAAACAGTTTCACAAATATTTCTTTGCTGGAATTCATGAGTTGAGACTGTCAGATTTGACATCGGTTAAGCAACGACCAGATGAAACAGTACCGGAATACGTTCAGCGATTTCGGGATATCAGAAACCGATGTTATAGTTTGAACCTGAGCGATGGGCATCTGGCCGATCTGGCTTTCCAGGGTATCTTGGTGCCGATTAAGGAGAGATTTTCTTCGCAAGAGTTCGAGTCCCTGGCGCACCTGGTACAGAAGGTATCGGCTCATGAAAGCCGATTTCAAGAGACGAAAAAGGATAAGTACCAGAGAAGGGTTGCTCAAGTTCAAGTTTATTCATCAAGCTCAGACGATGAGGGATCCAATGCTGAGGTTGGATTGGCGGAGTGGGCCAGGAACAAGAAACCAGTATCATGCCCATGGGTCAAGGATATCGGCAAGGAGGAGCGGTATGATTTTGATATTAGTAAGGCCGATAAAATCTTTGACTTGCTGTTACAAGAGAAGCAGATACAACTGCCGCCAAATCACGTGATTCCGTCAGCCGAAGAACTAAAAAAGAAAAGATATTGCAAGTGGCACAATACTGTATCGCATCATACTAACGAGTGCAAAGTTTTTCGGCAACAAATTCAGTCGGCTGTCGAACAGGGAAGAATCAAATTCGAAGACAAGAAGCCGATGAAGATTGATGGACACCCATTCCCCGTAAACATGGTCTATGCGGGGTCATCATCAAGGGATCAGGCCGATGGAGTGAGACGTCAAAGGTATAAATCAAGGATTACTTCATCGGATATGATAGAAAAATATTCAAGATACGAGGAACAGAGGGATGAGCCAGAAAGATATAATCCGCATTGGGACTGCCCGTTCTTTCAGTTCTGCTGGGATCAAGGGATGAGATTGCCATCAGTTGAAGATTGCCCGAGTGCAGTGATATGGGGAATCGGCATGATCAGCAGGAGAGGTTTTCACAGGATCGGCCGCTTGGAAAAAGAGCATCGGTTCATAGCCGATTAGGGCCGATCCATGAAGAGTTCTTTGAGGATGAAGAGGAAGTGCATGAAAAACAAGTCCAGAATCCTCAATGGTGCCCTAGTGGGATATTCACGAAGAATCAGAAAAGAAGGGCACAGCGGCTACGACACCGAGAGCAACAGGAAGAACAGAGACAAGATCAGGAAGAGGCCGATCATCGTCACAAGAGAACTAAACAAGTTTGGCGCGTGAAGAGAAAAGACGATGAAGCTGATCAATCGGCCCCAGCAAATATGGTGTTCTTTTTGCCTCGGGAGTATAAAGCACTTTCATCAGATGAGGAAGGCAATGAGGAAGTGTTCGCTCAATTAACGTTACAACCCGACCAGGCCATATTTGATAAACCTGAAGAGTCAGAGCATCGGCACCTGAAGCCATTATATATCAAGGGCTATGTGAATGGGAAGCCAATGGCAAAGATGCTGGTTGATGGGGGAGCAGCAGTTAATCTCATGCCTCATGCTACATTCCGGAAATTGGGAAAGACTGCCGAAGATCTGATCAAGACAAATATGGTGCTAAAAGACTTCAGTGGGAATTCATCAGAAGCGAAAGGCGTATTGAACGTGGAGTTGACAGTGGGGAATAAGACATTACCCAGCACGTTTTTCGTCATCGACGGAAAGGGGTCGTACAGTTTGCTTCTCGGCAGGGACTGGATTCACGCGAACTGTTGCGTGCCTTCGACAATGCATCAATGTTTGATACAATGGCAGGGAGATCAAGTCGAAGTGGTCTTAGCAGATCGGTCAACCAACATTGCGATGACCGATCTACCAGTCTGGGAAGCCGATGGTGTTGACTGCCTATCCGGAAAAATATGGGAAGGAGACTACCTTAAGGTCACTAGCCAGGGCATACAGCCGATCCAGCAAGTCAGCTCTGAATTGTTACTCTGATGGGCTCCATTGAAGACTTCGAGGGGAAACTGGGGCAAGGATTTACGTCGGTCGATGAGTTGGAGGGAATTGACATAGGACCAGGAGATAAGCCAAGGCCGACGTGCATTAGTAGAAGGTTAAGTCCTGAACTTTGAGAAGAATTGATAACACTATTGAAGGAGTATTTGGATTGTTTCGCTTGGGAGTACCATGAGATGCCAGGATTAAGCCGATCGATTGTTGAACATCGGCTGCCCATTAAACCAGGATATCGGCCATTCAAACAGGCTCCAAGGAGGTTTAAGGCAGAATTATACGAGCCGATCAAAACGGAAATCATAAGGTTGTATGATGCCAAGTTTATAAGGCCATGCCGATATGCTGAGTGGGTTTCGAATATCGTCCTGGTGGAAAAGAAAAACGGAAAATTGAGGATATGTATTGATTTCCAGGATCTGAATAAAGCTACCTCCAAAGATGAATACCCAATGCCGATAGCGGATTTATTGGTGGACGCAGCCTCAGGCCACAAGATTATCAGCTTCATGGACGGCAATGCAGGATACAATCAGATTTTTATAGCTGAAGAAGATATACATAAGACTGTGTTTCGGTGTCCGGGAGCTATCGGCTTGTATGAGTGGGTAGTAATGACTTTTGGATTGAAAAGTGCCGGTGCGACTTATCAAAGAGCGATGAATTATATATTTCATGATCTCATCGGCCTGTTGGTGGAGATTTACATTGATGATGTGGTGGTTAAGTCTAAAAGTGAGGAAAGCCATATAGCTGATCTACGAAAAGTGCTGGAGAGGGCCAAAAAATACGGACTAAGGATGAATTCCAATAAGTGTGCTTTTGGTGTATCGGCTGGGCAGTTTTTGGGTTTTATGGTTCATGAGCGAGGAATTGAAGTTAGTCAGCGGAGCATCAGAGCCATTAAGACTACAGAGCCACCGAGCAATAAGACAGAATTGCAATCATTGATCGGCAAGATTAATTTTGTGAGAAGATTTATATCAAATTTGTCTGGGAGAATTGAATCTTTCACTCCGTTGTTGAAGTTGAAGGCCGATCAAGAATTTGTGTGGGGGGCAGCACAGCAGAAGGCATTTGACGAGATCAAGAATTATCTGAGTTCCCCACCTATTTTAATTCTGCCGTAGAAAGGAGTACGTTCAGGTTGTACTTGTCAGCCAATGAGAAATCCATCGGGTCTGTTTTGATACAGGAGTTTGAGGGAAAAGAGCGAGTTGTGTTTTATCTGAGCAGAAGGCTTTTGGATGCTGAAACAAGATATCCTGCGGTGGAGAAGTTATGCCTGTGCTTATATTTCTCGTGTACAAAGTTAAGGCATTATATCCTGTCGGCTGAATGTACAGTAGTTTGCCAGGCCGATGTGGTCAAATATTTGTTGTCGGCTCCAGTCTTGAAAGGGCGAGTTGGTAAATGGATTTTTGCTTTGACAGAGTTCGACTTGAGATATGAATCGGCTAAAGCAATTAAGGGACAGGCAGTGGCCGATTTCATTGTACAACACAGAGGGGCTCACGAAGACTATGTAGAGCCGATCCCATGGACTTTGTTTTTTGATGGATCGGTTTGCAAGCATGGATCTGGTATCGGCTTAGTGATCATATCGCCTCGGAGGGCAAGTTTTGAGTTTGCTTTTACAATTAAGCCTTATCGGACTAACAATCAGGCAGAGTACGAGGCGGTGTTAAAAGGACTTCAACTCTTAAAGGAGATCGGAGCCGATGTCATAGAGATAATTGGCGATTCTTTATTGGTGGTCAAGCAGTTGTCTGGAGAATATGAGTGCAGGGATGATGTTTTGAGGTCATATTATGAGGAGTGTACGGATTTGTTAAAGGATTTCAAGATAGTATCAATAGATCATATTCCCAGGGAGCAGAATTTAGAAGCCAATGATCTTGCGCAGATTGCTTCAGGGTATCGGCTGAATAGGCAGGTTGAGGTTGAGATAGCTGATATTGACATCCAGAACAAGGCTGATGACTGGAGACAGGAGATAATTGATTATTTGCAAAATCCGTCGCAATCGGTCTCCAGGAAAATTCGGTATAAAGCTACTAAGTATGTGCTGCTTGATGGGGAATTGTATTATCGGACTTTTGAGGGAGTTCTGCTTAGGTGCCTGAATTTGGAAGAAGCCAAAGTGGTTATGTGCGAGGTGCATGAAGGCGTCTGTGGGACTCATCAATCGGCTCATAAGATGAAATGGTTGCTAAGAAGAGTAGGATATTTTTGGCCGACGATGTTGGAAGATTGCTTCAGGTACTATAAAGGATGTCAAGATTATCAAAAATTTGGAAATGTACAACGAGCACCAGCATCGACTATGAATCCTATCATCAAACCGTGGCCGTTCAGAGGATGGGGAATTGACATGATCGGCCAGGTTTTTCCTCCATCAAGTAAAGGACATAAGTTCATATTGGCGGCAATAAATTATTTTACCAAGTGGGTAGAGGCGATTCCTTTGAAGAAAGTTACGTCCAAGGAAGCGATCGAGTTTGTGAAGGAGCATATAATTTATCGGTTTGGGATTCCTCAGACGATAACTACTGATCAGGGGTCTATCTTCGTATCTGATGAGTTTTAACAGTTTGCTGCCAGTATGGGAATTAAATTATTAAATTCGTCGCCTTATTATGCTCAGGCCAATGGATAAGCAGAAGCTTCTAACAAGAGTTTCATCAAGTTGATTAAGCGGAAAATTGATGAGCAGCCGTGGCGATGGCATACTACATTAGCCGATTCACTATGGGCCTATCGGATGGCATGTCATGGATCTACTCGGGTGCCACTGTATCAGTTAGTATATGGACATGAGGCAGTTTTACCATGGGAGACTAACATCGGCTCTAGAAGAATTTCTTTGCAGAATCAGTTGACAGCCGATGATTATTATAATTTAATGACAGATGAACTTGAAGATTTGGCTCAGAATAAGTTAAGGGCGTTGGAGAGGATCAAGGAAAACAAGGCTAAGGCAGCTCGGCATTACAACAAAAAGGTGGTGAATAAATCGTTTGCCGAGGGAGATCTTGTGTGGAAGTTGATTTTGCCGATCGGGTCCAGGGATAATAAGTTTGGAAAATGGTCGCCTAATTGGGAAAGGGCCCTATCGGATTAATCGCTGTGTGCCTGGTAATGCCTATGTGTTAGAAGATCTTGACGGGACGGAGTTTGCTAAAGCGCTTAACGGAAAATATCTCAAGAAATACTATCCTAGCGTTTGGATCAATTCTTAAATCGGTTAAGTGCAGCCGATTTCTAAAGTAGTTCGGAAAGCCGATGTTTTTGCATCGCCTAAAGATAGCCGATATCAATCGATATCGCCTTTAGATCAAGCAAACAGAAATATTATCAAGGGTGAAGAAAGCAGGCAGCAGAGCCGATCAGGATATATTACAGCACAACTAATGTTTCAGGAGGCCATCGGTCATTAATTTACATGAACTTTTGGATCGTTTTGATTGCATGCAGGCGGATTTGGTCGATTTCATTGATGGCCCGGATGTCGTCTTCATCAGAGCCCAGGATGGTTTTCAAGTTCTTGCGCCGATGAATGACTTGACGCACCATCGCTGCAACCTTAGCCTCTTGGTCTTGGATGGCTTGCGGCAGGCCGATAAGCTGGGATTCTGTGGCTTCAAGATCCTTGCGAACTTTTTCAAGTTCTACCAGCAAATCGGCCTCCTTCTTCTTCGGTTGATCTAGCCTGGGTTGGAGCTCTTGGGGGGCGGCTGCCATGTCATCAAGTTTCTTCTTCTCTATCTAGGCTGATAGCCGATCGGCTTGGATATCTTGGGTAATCTTCTGTTGGTCAGCACGATCGGCTATGCGCTGTCTAAGCTTGATGAGCTTAAACCTATGAGACTCCAGGTATGCTGCAGGGGTTAACGCGTCGACGAGTTCTTCGGGCAGATGGTGTTCAATTTCTGCAAGTCGTGCCCAAATAGGCCCGCAGTCTTCCACCAGCGCATCAATTGGGTTGTCCAGCCGATTGTTGATGCTTGTTAAGTAATCGCGCACATCGGCTGGGAACGATGGTTTGGTTGCTGCGCTGGTGGCTGTTTCGTCTTCTGCCTCCAAGTACTTGCCGATGTCAAAGGAAAACAAATCGGCTAAGGACTGCAAAATTGGCATCGGTAAAAGGATCAGTAGAAGGTTAAAAGTGAACTATGGGCGTGAAGAGATTACCTGAGGAAGGACATCGGCAGCTAGGGTGGCATCGGCTTCAGTGAGATGAATAGGATGTTCTTCGGAGGGGCCGATGTCAGCCGATGGGATAGGAACGGTCTCGTCGACAGCTGGAGGACTTGGTACCGAGAGTGGGGCGGCTGGAGAAGCCATCGGCTCAGTGCTTGGAGGGACGTCGGAAGAAGGTTGAAGTTCTAGGGCCGATGACTCGAGCTGGAAAGGAAACTAGTAAGATGAATAAGAGTGAGTAATAATACTGAAACTTGGCGCATACCTAAGGAGATGAGGGAGCCGATGTTGTTTGAGGAGAAGATGGCGTCGTGGCAACGACATCGGCACCGGTTTTCTGCTTCTTCAGGGAGGGGCGATACGCTAACTTCTTCCGTTTTTGTCCTATCGGCCGAGGCGCCTTGAGGAGAGCCGATGGAGATGGAGCGTCGCGCCCTAAGTTTGGAGTGGCCGATGGAGGTTGATATAGAATCGGCCGACCGCTGTTGCTTGTTGTTGGGGCCTCGACGCTGGCAGCCTGCAAAATAAGAGTGAGAAATGATTGGAGATGGTGGTTAAGGCTTGCGGGTGTTACCTCTTCATCAGATTCGATGTACTCGGTGTCAAGACGGGAACAATAGCAGGTGGCCTCTAAGCTGAATAAATGCTTCTTCCATTCTGACCACCATCGGACAAAAAGCTTGGTGTTGGCAGTGCAGATATACACCTCGGTGGCGGCACCTAGAAGAAGGGGGTCTGTCAAAGTCCGCATCCGATCATATTCTAGGGCGTTGCTGACATTGCCCCGGGCTTGAAGTTTGTCGATGAAGAATAGGCCGATCGGAAGCTGACCAAGGCCAAGCTGGCGGGAGCCGACCGATGGATGGTAAAACTCGTATGATGGTTGCGATCGGCCCAGAGAAAAGCCAGTTGGCAGCAGATGGGGGGTGATGGCCAATAGGAATATGGCCTTGGACTCCTCGCTTTCCAGAGCATTAAGCGGGTCAAAATTGGAAGGCATCTCAAATGACGATGCATCATTGTATGCGAACCAGAGAGTGGCCTCCCTGGTGAAACCATAATAGAACCCCTTGAACCACTGACTGAGTCCAGTGGGGGTTATCTTGCCGCCAGAGAGGGCCGATGCAGCTTCACCCATGGAAACGCATCGGCGGTAAATGGGATCTTGGTCTTCTGTGTAATCGGCTGGAAAGGATTGGTTGAGAAGAGAAGTCCTAGAGAAGGCCTTGGAGGTGTAGACATTGAGCCAGAGCTGTACAAACCACCAAGGACCCCCGATATGGCCGACGGGCTAGCTGGCCGATAGCTTGGTCGCCACTTGGTGGAGTAGCTGATAGGTGGCGCCAAGGAGGAATTGACCCAAGGGGATTTGTTTCCGATCAACCAAGCACTCTGCCAAACACTGCATGTTGATCGTTGGACCGAGGGTTGCGCCACCAAAAACAAACCGCTCCAGCCATAAGTTCAGAAAAGCAACATGTTCCCGGTCGTCAACCGATCCAGTTCCCTTATTGTAAATGGATATGTACCTGGACCAGCCACCGATGTTCTTTGCTTGGAGCCGATGAGCAGGTTTGAAGCGGAGCTTGAAGGGGTCGATGTAGCCCGTTGTATCAAGACAGGTGAGCATGGTCACATCCAGCAAGGTGGGGGTCATCGGCCCGTGCCCGAACAGGAAGGCATTGAGGGCATCGGACCAGAAGTATGAGGCCGATGCGAGCAGGGTTCATTCCTTTCCATATCGGCCAGAGAGAGGTTGATGCAGTGGCCGATATGTGATTCTTCCCAGTAGGTTCTCTTCGCAGCCGATACCCTGGTGTACCAATCTCTCCACCTGGGCAGCTTGCTCGGCCATGACCTGAAGCTATTAGTCCAGTCACTGGCTCACATGGCCGAGTTCTTGAAAGGAATACGCTGGGTCTTGGCGCTTATAAAATCTGTGGGATCTTCGCTACCCATGGGGCCATGGTAGAAAAAGTTTGGGTAATCGGCGGCCAGGATCAAGATTTGGTCTCTAAGATGCTACAGTAAACAAGAACATAACGAAGAACAGATGAAGAACATGGCGGATTGGATGCGTCTAGGCCACAAAATCAGGGAGAAATAATCGGGTAGGAAGATTACCTCAGGAACTGCAGATGCCGATGCCATCGCGAGAGAAGAAGAAGATGCAGGAATCAACGGCCGAAGAAGAGGGCTGCGACGATTCGTCTGGATTCGCTAGAGTTTGTTGAAGCTTTGGAAGATGAAGCGGTGGTGCTCTGGTGATGTGAAAGCGTAAAAAAGGCTAGGGAGACGAAGCGTCTTATAGAGATATGATGACCGGGCGGGAATCGAGGACGTTGGCACTGTTTCAAACAATTATGGCAAGTGGGCTACCTTGGGCCGCCTCGGTATGGAGGAAATCTGGAGGCCCAAAGTGAAAGAATTTCGAAGTCCTATAGGAGAACTCCGAAATTGGGGGGCATGTGTTAACGCCAAAATTTGGTAAGGCCCTGTATCAGATTCGGTCAAAAGGGAAATTGCAGTCAACTGGCGGAAGTTGTTCCAGAAGAGACCGATTCCGGGAGGGAGCCGTGAAGACCGCTGTTTGGTAGTTATTTACTGTACCTATTAATTAGGCAAATGTTTATCTTTAGGAAACCTGACCTCGTGTCCGGTCAGGCCTTGTTAGCGTTTTCTGTTATAATTAGGAAATCATGTACTGTGTCCAATAAGGACTCGTGTAACTCGGGGTATAAATACGTATGCCCAGGGACCTTGTAAATTATCACTCGATCAATACAATTTTGGCGCATCGCCACCCTTCCGACGGGATCTTGCTTCTCGAGCCGGGCTGCATCGGTTAGGTCCGACCTCCTGCGAGAGGGTAAGTCTCGTCACCCCGGCTACCTATCGGCTAGGACTTCCTCGGTTAAGTCCGATATTCTAGTCGGTTTATGGTAGTCGGCTTACCACGATATATTTATTTTATCTACGGCTGCATCAGTTCAGTTTGATCTCATAGATTGATTAAGTATATCACATCATGCGTGCATAGATCGTATCGGCTTACTGGGAGCGGTTTATCATCAGTTTGTGCTGCATCAGTTAGGTCCGACCTACTAAACTGCTAGCGATAAATCGGTCCTGCTAGGTCGATACTTTATGTGCAAGCGTCTTATCGGGGTGCATAGCCGGTAAGTTATCATGTTTTAGCATCACGATCGCATCAGATCTATTGGCCTATCGAGATTTTGTTATCATTATCAGTCTGTGCTGCAACGGTTGGGTCCGATCTACTAGACTGAATAATAACGTTATTCTTAATCAGCCGATGGGTTTTATGCGATGTTGTTATCGGAGTGCTTAGCCGATAAGTTATCCCTTATTAAATATAGCCGATTATGCTGCTTGCTTTGTTATACATTCTTGTCTGCATTACTGTTACGATCAGCTAAGGGCTAGCCGATTGGTTTATTCTGCCGATCCGAGTGCGAGCACAAGCAGGTTCCCAGGCACGACCTCAGCCAAGTTCCCGGGCACGATCTCAGGTGAGGACCCGGGCACGAGCATAGGTAAGAACTCGGGTATGAACACGGATAGCAGATGAAGATCCCGGGCGCCGATGTGAGCAAGGGCCCGGGCACGGGCGCGGGCAGTATCTTCGCAACGATACCAGTAACTTTAAACTATGATCGGCTGGAGTTCCTTTAGTTTATTTTACTCATGCATTCTGCTTGTTTATTTTACCAAGTTTATAGCCGGTTTTTGAGCATCCCTTCGATGATCGGCTAGCGCAATACTTGTTTATTATTATGTTACTGCTCTTGCCGTCATTGGCTTTTAGCCGATGTATAAGTGCTACAATGCGTATCGGCCATCGACCGATGAGATGAGTCCAAGCCGGCTTCCAGCCGATTGGCTCACGAATTTGACATTTTTTCTCCTTGTCAATTGCAGGGTCAAATTGACTGGCACGCCTACGAACCTCAAGATTTTAGGACCTGCACTGGAGTGAAGCAAATCTCCTAGGCCTTCGTGTGTCTCCCAGACGCCGGACGGCCCCCGGCGGGTTTTCGGCGTCAACAGACACCGGGAACACGGCGGCGGAGGCAGCGCAGACAGGGCAACGGGTGTCGTTGCGGCGGTGACGAATGCGGGTTGCCCGATCCCAAGATGGATGCGGCTGGTGTGGACAGAGACAACGAGGTCACCAACGGTCTTCAGAGCGAGCAGGAGCAGGGGGGTGAATGTGCTTCGGGGCAAATTTTATAGAGGTGTCCGAGGTCAGTTTGAGGAAGGGAGATCGCCAATAATGGAGCCAATCATGCAAGAGAGAAAGAGGGGCGCCAGTGGCTCGGTGTGGCGCAGGATTCTCCTGGGCGGCGAAATCTGACCAGCAGCGGTGATTCATAGAGCGGCGGATTTGAAACCGGCACGCATGCTCACGGGACGTGGGAGGACGACGATGATGCCGTGGCGCGGTGCTTTGACCGGCTTGGTCCGGGGACTAAGGCAAGGAGGCAGGGTGTGGAGGGGAAAAAGGAGTGGTGACCGTAGCTATCCACACCATGGCAGCTAGCAGGTGTCGGCAGGGCCGGGCGAGGCCGAGGTGGCGTAGGGCAACCACGGCAGCATTTGACAGAACGGGTCTTGGACGGGACGGAGCGACGTCGGGAAGAGGAAGACGATACTGTGCCCGGGGGCGATCAGACGGCTGCGCGGGCAGGGAGGCATGTGGCTGCGATCTCACGTGGGGCTCGCGTGCGGTTGGGCGGGAGGGATTGAACGGCTGGGTGCGGCCATGGGGACACGCGGCAGCCATCCAAGGTTCGCGGGCGGTGCACGTCTGTTGCGGAGATCGAGCGGCGGGGAGCGACTTGGCGGGGTACATGGCGCGCATCTAGAGTGGCTGCGGCGCTCACGCGCGGGCGAGATGCGTGCGGTGCGGGCGGTGAGATCGGACAAGCGAACGTCGCTTAGGGACAGATGGCAAGCATCCGCGGGGCAAGGGGGTTCACGCGCAAAGCTGGGCCGAGCGGAGGAGATCTAGGCCCAACGGAAACAGTACCTTTTCCCTTTTTTCCAAGGATTTATTTGAGGGATTTTGAGGAGATTTAAACTGTGATTTGAATTCAAAATTTTATTTTTGAATTCAGGAAAATTTGAGGAATCAGGGGGGTCCAGGGTAACTATTGTTTGGTATTTTTGGGGTACATTTTTGTATGTGGACCTTTTGAATTATTTGAGGGGATTCAAAGGAGTGATACGTTCAAATTCAAATTGCAATCTTCAATTTGAATTTGGGGTGCTCAAGGGAAATTGGGGAATTTTCAATAGGGTCAAAGAGGGAGAGCTGACACATATGTATATAGATGGTCACATATGCGTATGTATTTGGGCATAAACATATATATATATACACACATATATATACGTAAATGCATATTGGAGGGACGATGGTCGTTCAGGGATTTGATTCCTAGATTAAACTCAGGGTTTTGTTGGAGTCCAAGAAGGGCAGAAATCAAGGGGATATTTAGTGTTCCGAGTTGGGTCTGGTATTGAAGAGGGGTTTGGAACATCGGTTCAGAGGTCAAAGTGGGAGATTTTTTGAGGGAAAAAGCCGATAGGGTTTAAAGAGCGAAGTTCGAATACGGCAGTTCGAATTCGAGGTTATTTCTAGAACGGAGGTTTTTGAGAGGTTGAGATTACGAGATTCGGAGACAAGGAGACAAACTGAGATCCATGACATGACTATCAACACAACACACAAAGATCGAAATTTTCACGGGTAGTTTTTAGCAAACTAGCATTTAACGTCTCGCTAAAAGCAGAGCGTTACAGATTGATGAGGACATCAACACCATCGATACGTCCACACTTACGCCACCGCTTACTCGCGCTCGTACACGTCAGCTTAATTATCAGGTGAGTTCGTTTCTAAGTTTGTCTCCAACTTATGTAGACCATGGAGATCCGTGCATGTTGTTGTTGCTCAAGAATGATGGAGGAGATTAACAAGGAAAGGGATGAGATCAAACAAGAAAAGGGATTCGCGCAGGCTGGATTCGGACTGTAGGACAGCACCAACTTATGACAGCCGCCACAACTTCATACGAACTCCGATTTGGGAGTTCTAGTACTTCACAGAAAGCTTATCAAGTCTACTTTTCAATGGATCTAGATTCATGCTCATATCTGCTCGGAATCGTCCGCAATCGTAGTTTTAATGACGAGAGATTTCCTGTTTAAGATGCTACGTCATCGTTTTTGGGCTGAAGGCCCATGTATCAAGTTAGGTCCATTAGAGACGCGTCCTAGGGTTGGAGAATGACCCCAACACCCCTGTGGTCGTCCTCCCATCCTATTAATACCTTTAGAGCCACCACAAATAGATTGGGTTTTGTTAGATTAAAGTTAGCGTCGCTACTTTACCGTGTAATCCCGTGATCGATTAGATCGCCGGTTTGCTCGTCTTCAGAACCCCATCGTTTGTTCTCTTTGAGTTAAACCTTCATCTTTATTCACAAATTGAGTTGATTGTTTATCTTGTTCTTGCTAGTTCTCGATTGCTTACACTAACAATTACCCTCGTGGTTGGGCTGATCATGCATCCGTCGAGATTGCGAACAGCCTCTGGAGTTGGTGTAACGATTGCTAAGGCACAACGTCTCTGAACGGTTGTAGTCGGATCGCCAACGCCGCTCCATTCAATTGACTTATCCTCTCATCGAAAGATCGGGACACCCACGTCCACATCACAGATGTAAGGGTTACACGTCAGACCTAAAGCTTGATGGTTGAAAAAGATAAAGAGATTTAGACAGATTCAGGCTCTCGGCGTAAGGTAATATTCTAATCCTATTTGTGGTGGACTGTTTTTGCTTGTGTATGAGTTGTTCCCTCGAGGGGCTCCCTGCCCACCTTATATAGTACGAGGGGCGAGGATTACAAGGTAGTAAATCCAGCTGGATACGGCCTAGGGTTCCCTTATCTATATATAGAGTATTTTGTTAGGAGTCTATCCCTTTTCTTGTAGGACAAGATAACATGATTGCCGAGTTCTACTATATGTCTAATTTGTATGACCGATCCACCTCCTATCTGGGTGACCGTATTCATCTCTTGTAAGGGTACCCAGGACCATGTCCTCTACGGTGCTTTCTTCTACTTTAACTTGGTTGAGCTGCGGAGCATCCCATATTCCTAAAAATTGAAGTCTTGAAAATGACCCATCATTGAAATGCGACTCCTTCCCTTCAAAAGCCTTAGCAAGATCAAGCCGGCGTATATCATATAACACCAGGAGACTAGAAAATGACTCTTCATTAAGTTTGGAGAATTTCAGATGCAACACTGTTAGGTTCTTAAGGTGCGACCAGGATGAAAGGATCTGAAGCATTGACATCTTTTCCATCTAGCCTTCTAGTAAGAGTTTGAGGGACACGAAGTTCTTCAAGTTGTAGCAAATTCGTTCTCGTCAAAAGCTAGTTGACAATTGAACAAGATGGCACATTTTCGTAACAGCGGTAGCTGCATAAGTAACTAGAATGCTCTCTTCTCACACTACCCAATATTCTTAACCGTATCAAAGAAGTAGCATCACACAGAGTTTCTATGCTTGCTTTGACAAACTGTATAACATGCAGCCTAGTCAAGTGCATTAATTATGCCATTAGGCATTGTAATTCCATCAAAACGATCGTCTGTCCCTCTTCCAACAAGGTGTCTCAGTTTCCAAAGTTGCCTGCTTGTGTCATATAAGCCCTTTAGCTTGAACCATGAGAGGTCCTTCAACTTGTCTGCTTGTGTCATATAAGCCCTTTAGCTTGAACCAACTTGCCCTTTTATGCTACCCAATAATATAAATTGGACAAGTGCCAAACAAATTGGCTTACTACGGGGAGTAGGTAGTTAAAACTAACTCCAAAACATGCTCCGAAAACGTGAGTTGAGCATAATTTTCCTAAGTTTAGATGTTACACGGTAGACATTTGGCTTGTATAGCCCACATCATGGACTACAAAGGCAGTCACCAAGGACATAGATGAACAAATTACCGGAACTCTCAAAGAGTTGACTCTCCTCCCAATGCTGCCTCTACAACAAAACCACATTCTGAGCTACTAGCTAGTATAAATTGTTCAGACTCCATCTGCCATTGTGATTCTCTTGGAATCATCTGTAAATCACTATTTTTGGGGGACAAATTCCAATCCAGACCCAAAGAACACAACTAAATTCCACAGCTATTTTTTCCCGCAAAAAAAAAGAAAGAAAAGATTCCAGCACGAACCCACGATGCCCCGTACGGCCGCCGCCCATGCTCTGCCGCCGTTCGCGTGGTCAGTGGGTTGGACTTTCTTATTTACATTAGACGGGCCTTCACCCTTCAGGCTTCTTATGGACTTGCAAGTTTTGGAGGATTATGATCTAGAGCCGATTTTGAAATTCATATTTTGATTTTTAGGATTCATTTTTGGGGGTTTCTTTCCATTCATTTTCGTCGCTCAACTCTCCTTCCATGATCTTCTTTTATGGAATCTCCTTTAATGATCGTTGTCAAGATTAATGAAAAATTTACCTAAATTTTTTCTTAAAAATCAAAGTTTAAAATTGAATATCACCTTTTTTGGGTTATACTCCTTCCGTCCCAAGATATAAGGCAAAAGTCGTAACTTTTAACCAATTAAATTAAACTAAAAAAATAACTATATATATATAGTTACTGTTATAAGTATGGGAAATCGTTAGATCTGTATTTGAAAGTATTTTCTTCTAGTGTTAATTTTGCAGTTATTGTTACTCCATTGTAAATTATAAGAATTTTTTAGTGTTATATGTAGTTATTGTTATTGTAGTTATTGTTCATCTAGCGTTATTGCGAAGTGAAGGTTATAATTGATTAAGAAGTAGATGAAGAAATTTAATGGAAGATGGTTGCCATTAGTCGATGAGAGTAGATAGAAAATTGCTATATTCTAGGATAAAATTTAAATACAAGTTGTTATAGTTTAGACGGAGGTAGTACTTATATTATTGAAGAAATTAATGGTCAAAGCTGTGTAAAAATACTAATATAGATTATGTTTTGGGATCCGTAGCAGACACAAGCAGAAACTAGATAAACGAAGTTCTCCAAAAAGCTAGCATTAGTTACCGACAGCTATATATTGGCGATCCGAAAGCAATGTGTATGGTACAAAGTTTCAGGATTTTATTCAACATATAAATTTGGTACAACTCAACCAACATTTGGTAGTTCTGTATTACACGAAGCTTCAAAGCTCTTATTCAACAAGCAAAATATTTAGTACTACAACACAAACAAGAACCGGTAGTTCGATGCAACAATGTTATTCATAATTCAGATTACATCACAGAAGTTCAGTAACTTCAGAGTTGGGACATATCACAAACATAAATTTCAGGCGAAGAACCAACCACATTCGGGTAGTACCAAAGCAGGCAGAAATCAGATCGGAGACCGATTCAGCAATCATTTAAAACAGAAATCCATGCATACCTCAAGCGCTTCTTGATCAATCAAACGCCAATTTCCGGCACATGGTGCAGCTTCGTTCTCCAGTTGTCCCTCTCCCACTCCAGCTTGAACTCAACAGACTGCCCCCACACGGCGAGCTTCCTGAGCGATGTAACGAGCTCCAAGCCTCTCGGCACTGCTGTCATACCCGTCAGAGACACCAGGTACAACGCCTCCAGGCTCTTAACCGCCGATAGTTCAATGACAATAGTGTGCACCTGCTTCATGTCGCCAAGGAAGAGAGTCGTCAGGCGAGGGAACCACCCTTTACGGAGAGTCACCTCCTCAGCACAGCACCACTTCCGGATGCTCAGGTAGATGAGGTTCGGCATGTACTCCGCAAGCAGCGGCAATGGGTCATTGCCAACTCTTGAGGAACTGAGTGACAAGTACTTGATGTGTGAACCATGCTTGCTGAACATAGGTTTGCCAAATGTCCCATTGTCGAGACAGCCTCTAATGATGAGTTTCTGCAGGTTCATCTTCAAAGGATTGAATGCGTCAAATTCAAGGGCCTCATAATCATTGCTGGCACTAATGAGCAGGCTTGAGAGATTCTCCATTGATGACAAAGAAGCAAACAACTTTGTGCAGTCGGCGCGATGTACGTTCTCAACCCACAAGGTTCTCAGTGCAGTCAGCTTCCCCAGCAACTCAATGGAGTCCTTGGTTGCCTCAACTGTTTCAAGGGTCTGAATTTCATCCAGGTGGGAAAATCCATGTGGCAGCTGCATACCTTTGAAGTATCTGAACACACTGCGGCTAGGGTCGATGATCTTGTCGGCAAACAAGTGCCTCAGTTTCTTGAGTTTACAGATCTCTTTGGGAAGCTCATCTAACCCGGTGTATTTCAGGTCCAGAGTCTCCAAATTGTTGAGCTTCTCGATAGATTTTGGAAGTGATTTCACATTGGTCCTCCGCAGCCCAAGATAGTGCAGGTTGAACAACTCTGCAATATTTGCTGGAATTATGTTGATGGGGGAGTCTTGCAGCTCCAGAACAGCAAGGTACTTGGATCTTTGTATGAGAGAATTTAACAAGCCTGACTCTGCAGCTCCATTGGTAGCAATGAAAGTTCGAAGGCGAGGAAACTCCAAACTTGGTCCCACATTCTTGCTGCCCTTGGATATTGATAGGCGTCGAACATCTTCCTTTTGATCTGTTTGGAGGTCTCCCTCACTCAGGCCAAACATCTCCTTTCTGGAGTAAGAGAGAGCCAAGTCACGCACAATGTCATGCATCTTGCAGAAGGCCACTCTACCGATCTCATCTGTCTCCAGGAGTTGCAATAAGCTTCCACGGATCAGCTCCATCAAGTACTCATCTGCAACTTCTTCCAGAGTGCTGCTTCCTCTCTTTGTTATAAATCCTTCTGCTGTCCACAGCTTCACAAGGCTTTCACGTGACAAGGGGTAGTTTTGTGGGAACAGGCTGCAGTAAAGGAAGCAGTTCTTGAGATGCCTTGGAAGGAACAAAATGCTGACGCTCAGGGCACTCCTCACTTCTCCCAAGCCAGGGTTGTCCTCCAACATACACTGGAACTGATCGTTCATTGTTTTCCATGCCACTTCTGTCTGTTCTCTGACAGCGAGGACATTGCCTATCGCATAGATGGCCGACGGTAAGCCGCCACACTTTCTCACAATCTGTTTACACAGATCCTTAAGGTGTGAGGGGCACTCCATGTTGTTATTGGGAAAAGCCCTTCTGCAAAATAGTGCCATTGCATCATCATTACCCAAGGGCTTAAGCTTGAGCTTGTATTTGTCTTGAGCCAGTGAAGCAACATCACTTGTCCTAGTCGTGATGATTATTCGACTAGCGTTACCATTGTCAATCAAGAAGTTTGATATGCCCCGAAATGCAGCAGCATCCCAGACATTATCGAGAACAATCAAGTACCTCTTATTTGACAACACGTCACATAATACATCAACCAGCTGGCTGCCATACATACTGTCCAGGTTTCCAGGTATTTGGCTTCGGTCTTGTGATAGGTCCCTTATTAACTGCCTTAACATAACATCGTTGTTGTACTCGTGTGGTACCTCAATCCAGGAATAGCAGTCAAATCTCTTCTTCTCTTTCATAGATTCATACACCTTTCTGACAAGAGTTGTTTTCCCCAACCCAAACAGACCCCACACAGATAACACCACTCTAGTGAGATCATTGGGCGCTAACCATGAATTCAGTAAATCTATCTCTTCCGTCATGCCAACGATGCCTTCCTTAACTGTATGGAGGGAGCTATCACGGGAGAGATGAGCTTGTGTGTTAGCACTAGTGTTGCTAATTAACTCACCAAAGTATTCTGCATATTTTATCTTCATTTCTGACAACTGCTTGATCTCATCATGTACATCTTTCAGTCCAGTAGCAATGCCATGGAAAGTCACACCATAGTAGGTCGCACGCATCATTCTACTTAAATAACTTTCCTCCTGCAGCAGAGCAACATTGTAGGAGTACTCATCTATTATGTCCTCAACATGGTAGGCAACCTGGCGTACTCTCACCACCCAGCGTTTCAGAACTTCATTGTCAGTGTTGTGGATCTTTGCCCGAACTTGCATAAGGAAGCTATTAATCATGTCAAGTTCCCTTCCAATGGATTTTGCAAGCTCTGGTAGTTCCTGCAACAGAGCTACTTCTTTCTTTATGAAGTCTTTGAGCGGTTGCAGAGCTGTTTCTCCAAATGTAGTGCCAATCTTGATAAGGGCCTGGACTACTGCAGCTTCTGCCATACTTTCTTGTATCTGTGTGGGAAGTACTTGTTAATTGTGTTCTTCACCACACCTGCTGAATAAAATTTGGAGATTAGCTTGGCATGCTGCTCAAAAAAATGGGTACAAAGTGCCTGACCCTGAAACTACATGCAAAAAGAGATATATTCAATTCTAGTTACAGTACTTCTCATGCATTAGATTAATTATTTACACTGAGACTAACATGATGGTTACAAATTCATTGCATTCTTCTTTTACTACCATATATAAAATTACATTGTGTTTTCATGGTTGTTGCTACTTGTACAACGTTTATATAGAATGTAATGAGCATGTTGGGATATGAGCCCTTAGGCCAAGTTGAGGTGCCCATGAACCCAGGTGGCATGACGATGTCATTGAGGCAGTCACGCCACAAGAGGAGGGGAGAAATGGGAGAGACTTAAACTCGTGTTTATTTCTTGCTTAATGAATACGAAGTAACTCCATCCTTATATATGAATGATTTGACTCTTAAGGCACTTATCCCTAAGATTAAGGACATAGCTAACTAATGAATCTCATCCGATCTCTAATTTGAACACCTGACGTGAACAGTAACCGCGTTGATAGTGTTAACACGCAGTGCCATCAGCCCTAGGGAGGCCGCCTGCTGCTTTGGGCTCTAATGGGCTACACATGACATAGAAATATAAACATGGGAGTAAAATATGAAATAAAAACAGAGAAATTTCAAGAAAGTTGTGGCAGTAAAAATCAAGGTAAGTTCATAATAATAGAACACATATTTTTAGGCCTCCTTTGGAAAATGTAGGAATTCTGCAAGATTTTCATTGAAATTAGTTCGATTTCTACAGGAATTCTCCAAAATTCCTACATTCCAAAGGAGACCCTAGATTCTCCGAATACTACATACAAGTAATAAGCAACTATGAAGCTAAAATTAATTTTCTCATATCCGTGGAACTTCACAGATTAGACTAATTTGAAGTAATCTGCCATCAAGATAAAGCTTTGAGCTTTCAAAGTATTGGGTTTCATATAATAGAATAACTACTTTAGGTAGGATGTATAAAAGATATATCTCATTTTGAAATAACATCTCGCAAGGTTTCAAGATACAAAAACTCCATATGTGATTAACAATCACGTTCAACGTAAAAAAATGCATTAACTGTGACAACATGTCCATGTTAGTAATGAGACCTACATCTCCTATGAACAAAAACAGCATGAGAGAAAGAAGAAATACCACTAATGCGATTCTTCTCATCTGGCTACCCAGCAGCATGAGCGGACTTAAAGATGGATGCACCTGTGGCATGCCAGTAAGAACAACTCCACTGATGGAAGGATTCAGTAGAGGAAGAGCAATGATATGAATGATATATCCATGCTGAAGAGCTGAAAGCTTTGTATCTATATTTGCATCCTCATACTTGAGTTAAATTATTGATGCCTTGGGCCATGTTCCTGACAATTAAAAAGATTGACCTGGATAAGTTGACTTCTGCTTAGGTGCTGTTCGTTGGAGCTACTCAAGCAGCTTAAATAAGCCGCGCGAAAAACGAGAAACGTCATTAGCACATGATTAATTAAGTATTTACTATTAAAAACTTGACAAATGAATCTATTTGCTTTTTAGAGCTACTTTCATATAGAAAATTTTTGCAAAAAACGCACCGTTGATCGTTTTGGGAAGCGTACACACGGTAAACGAGAAAAATAAGCTGCCGCCAAACGAGCTGCCGAACACCCCCTTAGTCTACTATTCTACTGGGGCTCCACTAGTACTGTTATCTACTTATTATATGAAGCCACATTTTAGTTTGTCTTGACAAAAGATTTGGTAATTCTATAACTTTTATTGAAACTGAAAGATAAACAACCCTCAATTGAGACAGATCTGTATATGTTATAAAAGACACCAGCCCATATTAAAAAAAGTCTAAAGTAAACTCTTTCGCAATCAATCTGGATGCATCGAGTCATAATGTAGTTCTAGTTTCTTAAACAAACAAAGCAGCACCAGACTTGCTGGTTTGGAGTTCACATGTTTCTAGCTTTTTTTACTGTTCCAACAAATGCGGCCGTAATGATCAAGGTACCTCCCACGTTACTGTCCCAATTACCACCTACTCCAAACAAATTAATATAATTAGTTCAGTAACATCACAAAAATGTCTAAACTAGAAATTTGCATCCAACAAGAGGACAGATTGCACATTGACCTAGCAGAGTCCTCCCTTCTCACTGGGCTAAGAACTATTTCCTGGAAAGAACAATGCGACGCGACCCCATTGCCCGGATTGTTAGCAAGATATGCATGAGTCATCATTACTCATTAGTACTCCTAGACCTGGGATTTCACGAGAGTTCCTCTTCTCGTCTGAAGCAATTTTGAGCGAAAAATTCACGAATTTGAGCTTAAATTTGCATTTGAAATCACACTATTCCTAGAGATGGAAAAATGGCGGCGGACCAACTCCTGTGTCAGGGAGGGTGTAGCCGCGTCGCTCGACCTCGTCGCCAACCGCGCACCCGCGCCTCGGCCGCCGACGGCCTCCGATGCATCCACCGCCCCGGCGGCCGGTGTCCGCCGCCGCCGTTAGTCGCCGCCCCGCGCGCTTTCGCTCGCCACCGCATCGCTCAAGCTCACAGTTGTTGGGTTCCATAGGCGAGGTGAACAGTTAAGAGATATTGCATCAAAAACTTTTGCGCAAATTTCAGATAAACTTGCCTTTTAGAGTATTTGCAAGTCAAACTCAAAACTTTTGAGCAAATTTCAGATTAACATGGTTTTATCTTTACCTATTATAAAAATTAAAAAACTAAAGTTGTTTCTAATGAAATTTCGGTACGTTGTCCGACTTAGTTAGGTTGTTCTCGTGTCCACCGGCAGCTCCCGTACGTCAACTCGGTTTTCCCTCGGTCAAAGCAGATGCCCGAGCGATGAGACAGCAAACCTGTAATTCCCTGTCCCGCATCTGATTCCAAACAAGAAAATTGAAGTGCGGCATTTGGCAGTGGCTAAGATCGGAAGGCAGAGATAGGGCGACAATGCTAGAACTCCCGTAGCCGAATCTGCCCTTCACCTTGCTGACGCTGCTGCTAGCCAGCCTCCTCTACAACTACTACGGCGTCGCGACCACCTTCATAGGGGGCTTCTCGCTCTAAATCTTTCTTTTATACTACTTTATGCGTAGGTACCGCCATATGATCATTGTCCGTGCTAGAGATGGCTGGCTGTGCAACGGGCCAGACCGATCCCACGGGGGATGGGGAAGGAGAAGGCGTTGTCGCCATGCTGACCCACTGTTGGAGGCCGACGCAGGCAGGCACGCTGTCGTCGCTGGTGAACAAGTGCTTCGCCGTGATGTTTATGGATATGGCTTTGTACATGTCTTACATTATAGAAATTAATGTCACTAAATGGGTAGCAACTATACAGAAAGAACAATATTATAGTTGATGTTGATGGTGATAGTTAATCTCAATGAGCCAGGGACCATTAGTGCTTCTGTAACACCAACGCGAATCTAGACAAGATGTGTTCCACTACCCGCATGGTCCCTTTCGATTCTAGTTTCCAAAACCAGATCGCCTCTCCAAATGGTCTAGAAGAACTCACCCATCCGTTCCACTGACCAGAACAACGTCGTCCAACTGGGCTCGAGTTGGTGATTGATGATAATCACCGTCGTTTTGCAGCTCTTCATCGCACTACAAAGAACATTAATTTTGTACAAAGTTGATTTTATTTTTTTCTCATAGTCATACTTGATGAAGGCCAAGTTGCCGCACCAGAGGAGGCAGCCATCGTCTTCCTCTTTCCGTGACATCTAGCCACCTCCATGTAGATCAATCGGTCATCTCGGTGAGTTCCGGGCCGATTCACCTCATCAAGTATATCTTCACGAGTCATAACCCCCATAAGCTATTCCCCTCTATAAATTTCAGCATTCCGTCATCGGGGACCCAAATTCCTAAAATTTGTAAAATTTGGGAAATTAAAGCTCTAGCCACCACCATCGCAACATTGCCCCTTTTAACCCGTTGTAACGCATGGGCATTTTGCTAGTAAGTACTTATAAGTCATACTCCCTCCATTCCAAAATATAAGAATTTTTATATTGTTTAACAAATACTAAGGTTAAGTAAAAAAAATATTTTTTAGTCACTTTAGTTATCAATTTTTGAATTTTAAATTGCTTAGATTCCCTTTCAAAACATCTAATTGGATTTAGAATTATTAAAATGATGTAAATCATGAAAATCGGTGCAGGAATGTATATATTATGATACAGAATTTAAATCCTAGAAATATTTATTTTTTAAACAAAGGGAGTACTCAACACTCGGGGTTTACATCTTTAAATCTTACAAATCCACTGGGTTTTCTGCCCCCTGTTAACACATTATGGCATGCGTAACCCCACAGAAGAAAAAAAAACTATCAGATTTAGTAATTTTTTTATTTTGCACTTGGCGACTACAAACTAATTTAACTCAAAACATTGTTGTACACTTGTGCTGCAAAGGGTGAAAAACTGGTATTTTGTCAAAATTACTTGTTTTGAAAGAAATTCCTCAATAATTATATACCAAACTCACATACTTATACACATAAGAGCATATGTTCAATACTCAAATTTGTGGAACCATGACAGACAGTGCGGGGTAGAGGTGAGATTGAAGTTGCCGAGTGCTCGCTTTATTTAGCAGTTTTGTCTCGGTTCGAGAGGTTGAGCGAGCCAACTAATTCGATGTTTTGAACGGCCAAAGAAGAGGTGTTTACTCCTCTTACCAATTGAGGTTTCGGTCCTTCGTTGCACATCTTCTGAAAAGATAAGACTCTCACCATTTACTCTTCTTACTCCTTTACTCTAACATTATATTCCCTTCACTCTACCATTTAAGGATTGTGCATATTGTGATGTGAGTTAGGGTGCAAGCCATTGGTCTGGGAACTAGGCGCGAGCACGATTGCCTCCAACTAGCGACTACCTACATGCATGCTACTAATTAAGTAGCAGCTAGCAATAGCGAGGTACTACCACTATCACAACAACGTAGCGGTTCCAAATAATGGCCTGACAAGTGCAATAGCGTGTGCTATGCCAGCCCGAGGAGCGCAAGGGACTGCTATTCTGCACAAAAGTTTGAAATTTTAGTTTTAAAGTAAAAACTTGTGCTTTTCAGCCGACTTTTCTCCGTTGCCCAGTCAATTAGTATCATGTTTTGTATATAGAATGATCCATTGTACGACTATTTCTATCTGTTAGGTGTAGACTATGCAGTCTTTATTTTATTTTGCTAAGAGAGTCATCAACTCATAATATATACACAATTAACTCAAACTTTTAAATATTTCTTTTATCCGCTATTGGAATATAGTGTCCACTACTGCCAGCTATCCGCTACATATTTAGTACCTTACCTACGTGACAAAATAAATAGTTGTGTTGTAGCTAATACATTCCAGAAAATATGCAAGTTGTGTACAGATGGAAATTTTGGTCAATAAGTCATGGACTGGCGTGTTTGCTTCTACTTCTTACTTATAGTTTCTCTCTCGGTTTCTGTTAGCATGTTTTTTAAATCATAAAATGGTACTTTTTTACAAAAATTTTCTATATGAAAGTATCTTAAAAAAATCAAATAGATCCATTTTTTAAATTTTTAATAGTTAATACTTAATTAATCATGCGCTAATGATGTTTCTTGTTTTGTGTAAGACTTATAAGCCAACATAATAAGCTAATTCGAACACCCCTAAAATAATGATCTAGAAGCCAACCTGTCACTTCCACCAACAGTATGTAAAGGCTATTACCTTTGATAGTGCTTCGACTCTTATGCATTTGTTATTTTTTCCCGTTTAATTTGGGATATTGATGCATTGCATACCTACATCTTCTTCATGGTGATTGATCTTAGGGGCGAAGACCGGGGGAGGTGAGTAGGGGCTTAGCCTCCCCCATGACTTTAAATTTTACACTTAATTGACTGTACTTTTAGCAAATTTTGAAAAAACCAACACTATTACCCCCTTCATTTGGTCTAACATGTATACCTTTTTTTAAATACCTTTTGAACCAATTATGTGTACTTCAACTTGTGATAAGTTGTAAAAATCTTCATATTCTCACATGGGGCACATGAAGATGGTCCATACAAATAAGCCCATTAGCCCAATTAGTGAAGATATATATATATATGAAAATGGTTCTATACTCCCCGTCCATCCATACGCCGAACAACGTCAATCACTCAATCCTATCGTCGTAGCCCCCAACACTGCATGCCGTCGACAAATGGCCCCCAACAGTGCGTTTGCTCGGGCATCGCACGGCATGCAACCGCCGACCATGCTTCTGGCTCTCCTGCACTCGCGACGGGAGTCGGCCTCTGTCCCACAACCACGCTGCGAGCACCGGCCTCTGTTCTGCACATCGCCAGCGGCTTACTCCTCGCTCACTACGCCACCGAGTGCTGGCCCGTCCGCAGTTCGCCTTCCTTCCCACACAATGACACCGAGCACCGTCCTCCCTCTATGCGGGGCTGTTTTGGCCCCCTTTTTTTTGTTTCGGGGCCAGGGTTCACGAAGCTAGACCACAACTTTAACAGAACCAATATCCCAAATAAACAGTAGAGTTTGGAGGTGCAAATGGAGGGGATACAAGGGCTAGAAGTTTCTAGAAGCTAGGGGATGAAAAGTGGAGGAAGGAGATAGATAATCGGTGAGGATCCAAGCCTGGACCCAAACCGTTGCCTCTGGATTTTTGTTCTTTGATAGCTCCAGCATGAGCAGCTGTTGTTGCTTTTGTATTCCTTCCTCGGTTTGCTTGAGACGAGTCTTGGGCTGCACCATGTGCTGTGCCGGCCATCCCAAGAAAGCCTACTCAAGTTCCAACAATCCCCTTCCTTAAATTTTGGGCTTGTCTCCAAATCGATGAAGAAAACCGGCTGGGTCCCCATGGCACACGGAGCATTCTTGGATTCCTTTGGTATGCACACAATGCCCAAGATTTTAAACCAGTGTAGAGGCCATGGGCCCCGGGTAGCTGAAGGAAGGCAATTATCATTTCCATAGAGGGCATGGAAGAGGTAGCAAGTAACCACCGTAACCACATTGAGCTCAAGGATGACGTCGGGGCTAGAGCAATTCATCGAACACTTGGTGGGCGTCGATTTTACAGCACCAACGACATGGTTAGAGCTCTCTGTGAAGCAAATGGTGCCACCGGATTAGGCACATCGATGATGAGGCTTGAGCTCGCCGTTGTGCGGGGGTTGCCGTTGTTAGGACACACCATCGAGCACTTGGTGGGCGTTAGAGCAAGCCATGTCGTGGGTGGTGGAGATGATGCCGCCTTGAAGACGCTAGTGGCCGCCTTGAT
Organism: Oryza meyeriana var. granulata; assembly: GCA_003991445.1. Classification (NCBI taxonomy): domain Eukaryota; kingdom Viridiplantae; phylum Streptophyta; class Magnoliopsida; order Poales; family Poaceae; genus Oryza; species Oryza meyeriana. The sequence continues at coordinate 101,535 of RYFJ01001511.1, forward strand.
GCTGGATGTGTCCATCTCCCCAGGGCGTGTTGTGGCTGTGTCAATAAGACCACCATGCTGTGTCAATAAGTCCATATTTTGGGCGTTGGATCGTCTCCCTGTCTAGGAACCTGATCAACCCTACCGGAGACTGGTGGTCTAGCAGGTGGCACTCCTGTTGTGCGGGTTACATGGAGGGTCCTGTCATAACTCCTTTCCGAGATACCATGGTGGTATTAAGACGCACAGTGACGTATTGTGGAGTTGTGTCTTGTGGGTAAATTGGTACACCTCTAGCCAGAGTAAAACTATTCGAATAGTTATGCCCGCAGTTAATGGACAGGCGTAGCAATGTTTTCTGTGATTAGTCCCACATTATCTTAATTAAATAATGAATAGTGGAATATTGTTAGCTCCAGGTTGGAGTGGTTGGGCCTATATCGCTTTGGAGAGCGGTATAGTGTTGGTTAATATGATTAATTATTACTGTTTTATTACTTTCTTAAAAGCTTTATTAAATGCTATTTATGCAACTTGAGCCATATTATACCATCCTTTGTTATCCTGTGCACTTGCATATTTGCTATGTGGCTTGCGGAGTATTTCATGTACTCACCTTGTAATCAACAATTATCATCTGAGGAGTACTACAGCAAGGAGGACTTCTTGGAGGACTAAGCGAGAGCCTGGTCAAGTGCATGTAAAGTAGGAGTCATCACGTCGTCATTAGTTATTCCGCTGCTTAGATTTTATTATTTTGGAAGGTGCCATTTGCCTCTGTAATAAATACATTTGTTTGTGTAAGACAATTATTTTGTTATCAACTTTGTCATTCATGTGCTTCGGTTGATTCTTGGACGAGGATTTACACATAATAAAGTACATGAATTTTGGATAGATGTTCCGGGTGTGACAAGTTGGTATCAGAGCCACCTTTACCGTAGGATAAGCCCCTTGGTACCCCTAACAGCCTTCTGAAAAAGATTTTAAAAATTAGAACTGTCCTCTCCTCTTTCTCTTTTTAATTAGGGAAGTTGATAAAAAAATCTTTTTGATTTAGTTAATTTCCTTTCCCCAAAAATTGAAATCTTTTTTTAAAAAAATTAAAAAATCATTATCTATTTAGTGGTGCCATTTTCTTTCCGTATCCCATTAATTAGTACTATACATCTATTACTGTATTGATTATGATCATTTGATTTCCTTCTCTCAATCAGTTTTAAAAAAACTTCTATTTCTGACACTTAAATTTACTCTTAGCCAAATTGCTATAAGCAAAATTCCGGTCAATAATTGGTAGTAGAGTCCAATTTCTGAGAAGCATATCACTCAGGAAAGACTTAAAGGTTAAAGATATTTGACTTTATAGTTAATTATTTCTTAATTAAGCACAAAGTCAGGGCTACACCTAATAGGTGCGTCTATTTGATGCACACTACTCATTTATTTCCATGAAACCCTTTATAGCCTCATTACCAGTTAACATGAAGCAGTTCTCAGGAGAAGAAGCACTTGGACAAAAAGTACTTAGGAGCAATGCACTCGGGACTTCTTCATCGTAGAGAATGAGCACTCAGCCTAAGCTATGACTTAACTATGAAGGTCTCAGGGGCTACTGTAGAGATCATGGGCGCCGGGTACCTCAAGGAAGGCAATTATAGTCACTCGAACAGAGGGTGGGCTGGCCCATACGATTAGGGATAGAGTAGAACTTGACTTCACGTAACATTGCACAACAAGGAAAAGGATATAATCCTAGCCGGGTACTTTATGTTCTGATAAAGAAATCTCTCGATCATGTCCAACTAGGATTCCTACCTTGTAACCTTCTCCGATATATAAGGAGAGTTGGGGAGACTCCTGGGGCATAACAAGAATCAATCCGTGAAACAATACATGACCAACTGAAAATAGGGTATTACCTTATAACGAGAGGCCTGACTCAGGATAAACCCTTGTGTCCTTTTGATTAGATCCGACAAATAGCCCCATATTTAATATTGCCGATACAAAATATTGACAACCAATGTGCTCTTGGCTCTTAGTTTGCTGGCATGAATTTGTACCATGAAAGGACAGCTTGCATAGATCCTAGCAGGTGACTTGTGAAAGAAGAGAGAATTGATAATTTCCAATAGACACTTGTTGGTTACTGAATAAGCAACATCTTCATGTGTTGAATTTATGTCCACATTGACAACTTGCTCTTTCTTTCCCTGTCTTGTTTAGGCTAGAACACATTGCCAAGGTTGCGCCAAAGGAACAACCATATTGGTGGCTCCTCTAGTTGGAATTGCATAGTTATCAACCTTCCCATTTGCTAGTGCTAATAGCCAGTGTATTGGGCATCCAACTTTGGTCACTCCAAATAGCCTTGTTTTGAAAGAATATCCATCATGATCATGTAATTGCATTCCTCTATAATTAGTTGATACCTTCACATCTAAAACTTGCAACACATGTGAAACCTTCCTAGCACCAAGCTTGAGTAGGCTAGATGGGTATACAACACAGCTACCATCAAGGTTGGCCCCAGCAGAAATAAGCTCATAACCATCTTGCTTAATACTTGGTGCCTTCATGCAGGTAGTGAACTGATATTTTGCTGATCGTAGAAAGTAGCTGTCCTTATTGTCATCACCTTGGAGACAATAATCCTTGTTTGCTGATTGAACAGATAACTTCATTCCAAGTAGCAAGCATAGCCTACTGATTCTGTACTGGATAAAATCTAATTCACTCAACAGTTTCATTCTAGTTTTAGTGAAGCACTTTCTCCATAGCATGAGTTGTGGCCATATTTTGCACGTTGAGAGCTGAAGCTGATCATAGTATCCAAAATTTCCACTAGTGAGGAATGCACAACCTAAGTACCACATCCCAACAAGACTTTGCCAACAATTTTCAATGGAATCATTATGCATGTACGCCATCAGAACATGAGAAAAGCTCACCTAACTCAGCAACTGATAATGTCTCATCTTTCCTTGCTTCAACCAAATTTGTTCTCCCTAGTTCAGCACTTCCCTTTTGATTCACTAGAATATATGAGACCATCTTCATGAGGTGGAGGCCATGGCTGAATTGGCAGTGGTGACATCAGCTGTCCTAGGCCACTCTTCCACCTTCTAGCTACTTGTTCATTCAAGTTGGGAGGTGGCCAAGGTTGCAGCAAGTGTGCACTAGGCAAAGAGCAGCAAGGATGCTCCCTTAAGCTCAACTCTGGATCCTTTGATATTGGAGGTGGCCATGGTTTAACTTCAAAGTGTTGCAATGGTAATTGCCCAAGAACCACCATGTGCCCTCCAGATAATTTCCCTAACACCGAGGTGATCAAGGGAAATAGTAGATACACAACCTGATTGCTTGTAGGTATCAACACAGTGTTGCCCTGCTCATGGCATGTCACCGAACACCAAGTGGGCATCGATGTGTCTGGCTTGATGTCAACAATTGGTCTTGGTGCGAAGTCGGCCACGGGCTCGATGAATGCTGGAACGCCCTCGGATACACCAATCATGGTTAGGAACACGACCCCTGCGTGGTCCTTGACGCCAAGGCCGATCGTCGTACACTTGGCTTGAGTCACCTTGAGATGGTTAGGGGTGTCGATGTAGGTGATGCCGGTTGCATCCTTGCCAATTACCATCTCCATAGAGGGCATGGAAGAGGTAGCATTGGTAACCACCGAACCACAGTGAGCTCGAGGATGACGTCGGGGCTAGTGCAATTCATCGACACTTGGTGGGCGTCGAGTTTACAGCACCAACAACATGGTTGGAGCTCTCTGTGAAGCAAATGGTGGCCGCCGGATTAGGCACATCGATGATGAGGCTTAAGCTCGCCGTTGTGCAGGTGTTGCCGTTGTTGGGACACTCCATCGAGCACTTGGTGGGCGTCAGAGCAGGCGATGTCGTGGGTGGTGGAGATGATGCCGCCTTGAAGACGCTAGTGGTCGCCTTGATGCTGGATGTGTCCATCTCCTCATAGGCCTTGCTCCTTCTAGCCTCTGTCGTGTCAAACATCGCCATTAACCGGTCGAGCTTCTCCTCAACTCTACGCTAGGCATTCCTCAACTCCTCTTGTAACAGATGCAATGCTTCACCCTGGGTTATCTCCTCCTCTTGCCTGACCAGAAGAATGTCTTCCTTGAACACCTCCAATGGACTGGACATTCCGTCGAACAGTTGGTGGGCGCTGCTCAAATGAACACTTCCCCGGCACAATTGTCCCTCCCTCTTGCACTGCTGTCCCAATACCTCCATGACGAGAATCCCAGTGAACCGAACAGCTCTGATACCAACTTGCTAGGAACCTCTTATCTCAGACAAAATAATAGCAACTCTCCAATACAATTCACAAATTCAACCGGTTGCTCTGAGCTAAAAGTGAAGAAGAAATGGGAGGAGGATACAAGCTCTAGAAGGTTCTAGAAGCTAAGGAAGGGGTTCGAGGTAGGAAGAGTGCTAGAGAAGGGAACCACCAAGGTTCCAAGCTCTAGAAGGTAAGGAAGTGGGTGATTGTTAACAACCCACTTCTTCCAATTCAATACCAAGGGTATACCATACAGGCAACAAGTGTTTTGGGGAAAAGGAGAAGAGCAAGCTAGGGGATACAATGTTCTGGAAGGTGCCAGAAGCTTCTAGAACAAGTTGGGAACAAGGGAGGTAGGGAGCGATTGACAAGGGTGCCCACTGGCCGAGCAGGTCGTCGCTGCCGCCGAGAGCCTCAGCTCGCCAATTGATCTGATCGATGTCTTCTCTGAACCTTTGCTCCTTCCTTTATAGTCAGGCTGCTCTCTTCTCTTGCTTCGCTTTGGGCCTCAAGTTGGACAAGGACTGCATGCCCATGGTACAACCCTGCAGCATATGGGCCTCTAACAATCCCCTCCCCTTAAAAATAGGCTTGTCCGCAAGCCGACAGCGAGAGAGTACGAAAAGCTCATCTCCACCTGGATCCCATGGCAGGTGCAAGATCTTGACACTGCATTTAGTTGGATTGTTGTACAAAACTGTATAACAATGCCTTGATTGTCCACCTTGGTCTGAGAGCAATACCCAGGTAAACAGTGGAGGTTTGGAGGTGGAAATGGAGGGGATACAAGGGCTAGAAGTTTCTAGAAGCTAGGAAATGGAAATTAGAGGAAGGGGATAGATAATCGGCGGGGATCCAAGCCCGGACCCAAGCCGCCGTCGCCTCTGGATTTCTGTTCTTGGATAGTTCCAGCATGAGCAGCTGCTGTTGCTTTTATATTCCTTCCTTGGCTTGCTTGAGACGAATTTTTTTATTTTTATATTTATTTAATAAAATATTTACAAAACTACATTTTCATTTCAAAATTTTACAAAAATATACTCCCACCGCCCTAAATCGCCCTTCCAGAGGGCAATTTAATGACGTGGCTGACGGCCGTTGGCTGCCGGCCAACGGCCATCAGGCAATTTGCAGGCGCCCCCTCGGGCCACCTAAAAACCGCCCTCTGAGAGGACGGCAAGGGGGCCACCTGCAAAAAATCCAGCGGGGGCGGCCATTTTATAGGAGGCCCCTTGCCGCCTTCTCAGGGGCGGTTTTTAGGTGGCCCAGGGGCCGCTGCAAATTGGCCGTCCCGGCCGGATTTTTGCAGGTGGCCCTTGCTGCCCTCCGAGGGCGGTTTTGGGTGGCCAGGTGCTCGGTCAGAGCAGGGCATGCCGCAATGAAACGGACCGTCCGGCCACGAAGAGGATGGTCCGGCCAGGCGAAACAGAGGAGGCACAGTTAGTGAGCTTTTCCGTGGCAGCGGCGGCGAATGGCGGCGTAACTCGTCGGGTGACCAAAAGAGAAAAGCTAGAGGAGTACCAGGCGAACCTAACGGTGGTTGTCTCGCGGTCGGAGGTGGTTGGAATCACCGGCGACAACGGCGGAGGCGGCGAACTCTTTCGGCATGCATATGGATTTTACCTTACAAGCTGAAATGGTGCATGCATGCAATACCTGAGGGACTAGAGAGGCTCACCAAAGATGTTGGGTTACTCAGCAATGTTGGAACGGCAACGGTTGCTCCGGGAGAGGTCCAGCGGCGGCGGAGTGCCTCGGGTGCTCATCAGCAGCCAGATCTGGGCCAGGATCCATTATAAATTTGAATTGACAATGTGATTACTAGTTTTTCTTTAAAAGAGAGCAAAACATGGGTCTCCATATATGTATATACATATATATATAGGTGAAAGTTTTGAAACAAAGCCTTAGCACTTTGTATTAGTTTTTCCATGATTATCCATAATTTATTCCCGGTATATATATATATTCTGGGTATGTTACAACAAAGTAAAGAGGTTTCTTCAGTATACATAGAATTAATAAAACATGATATACAACAGACAAACTATCACTCGGGCCCTGACCGTAACCTCTAGCTCTCTTTGTCTTCCTACCCTGCGCTCGCACCTGGCCCTGGGAGTACGTCAGCCGGTTTGGTGGTACGGCACGGCCAGCGCGGGTCGTCTGCACGGGTGTGGCAGCTAGTGGGTCCTGTGTCTGTGGTGGCGGAGCTCCTTCGAGCTGTGAGGCAGCTAGTATCTCCTGGATCTCCTCGCCCGAGTCCTCCAAGTCGTCCCCCTCGAAAGGATCCGGTGCCCAACCGCTGCCGCGTGCGCCCTGCGTGGAGGAGCCAGCGCCAGCAAACATCCCCGGCGCTGTAGAGTGGAACCCTGTACACCAAAATATTGATAATTACAAACCAAAATTTTGCAAGGCAAAAATAAACTTTGATATAACCTGAAGGACCTCCTGTCATGGCCCGGGGGGCACCTGTCGTGCCCAGCTGCGCGTGTGGTCGTGTTTGGCGCACTCCATGCGTTGATGTGCTAGCTCCAGAGGGATGTAGGTACGGTGTAGCGAAAGCTGCAGGGAAGCATATTGATGTACAATGGTACATGTCGTAGAAGAAAACATGTTATGAACTGATGGTTAGTCGAATTTAGCTCTGGAGGGACCAGATGGCTGACTGGAATCCTGCGGGCGCACTCCTGCTCCTGTTCCTGCTGGCCGTGGCTGTTGCTGCTGTGCAACTACGGGAGGTACCGCGTCGGCCGTACGACAAGTAAGCGCACGAAGCACTGTGTGCATCGCCTGACGAATCCTCCCGAAGGTCGTCCTCTGCTCATCGGCATTCAGCACGATCCCACTGTCCAACCATCCGAACGCCGCGTTTACATCAGCCTGAATCTGTCGCGCTACGTCGACCTATTTCAAATGTGACATGAACATGTGTTAGAGCCATGGACACGTACAAAGGAAATAACAAAGTGCAAAGATAATGTGACTTACCGTGCGGAAGTAGTCCTGGTCACGGTATCTAGGATACATGTCCGTCGTAGCGGCGACGTGTGGCTGTGGAGCATCTGGGGTGAACGTTACGCGTGTGCGGGTACGGGGCTGGTACCACATGAGGTATGCTAGGTAGCTCTCCTCAGTGTGTGGATATATCCTCATCGATGACCTCCTCCGTCGCCAACAACCAGTCGTCCACGTACTTCTGCAGTCGAGGATACCACTGAGCGCCGGCTGCCTGACCCCTACGATTATATCTATTTGCAGAGAGTGCATTAGGCTACATTCAATAGTTGTAGTACTAAACAAAGATCGCAGTTGTACTAACCGGTGCACATCGCGCGGCACAACGATCTCCACGGGCGATGGGGAGTGCTGACGTAGTCCGAACTGTCGCATCACGCGCTGCGGACAGTGGGGCTCGACGAAGATGTGGAACACCAACGGCACTGTCGTCGTCCAGTACGCCTGGTCGCGTGTGCAAAGAGAAGAGAGTCCGAGCGGTGCACGAGCCGCGATGGCCTGCGGACTATACGGCTCCTAGACGACATCGCTGGGCAGCAGGCGGTCAAACTCCAAAACAAATTCGCAGTAGGCCCTCCTAACCTGCCTGTGGATGTAACGACGCTGCAAAATAGGAAAAGCTTACACGTGAGTATTTGCGCATAAGTGCTAAACATAGAATTTCACATTTTGTACCTCACGGCGACACATACGGTCCCATAGTCGGATGGGTCCTCGGGTCACTGGCCGTACAAGTCCAGGGCCGCATCATAGGAAGAGCGCTCAATCAGAGGACGGCCTATCGCGAACCGCTCGGCCGCCCATAGCTGCAGAAGGAGAGGGCAACCGGCAATAACCGCACCTGGATCGGTCTTTGTGCACGCGTCACAAAGAGCACGGTACGTCGCTGCTAGCACAGCAGATCCCCAACTCCACTGCGGTACGTGTCCGTCCTCGCTGTCGGCGATGGCACGAGCATAGTGGATCAGTCCTTGTCCACCGCGTGCCATGAGTGCTGGTGAACATCACCACCCAAACAGCCACAACAGGTACGCCTCCATGCTCCGCCGCACCGAGTATACGTCGGCGTCATCGTCTAGCTTATCAGACTGTAAAGAAAGATATAGTCAGCAGCTCTGTTGCTTTGTAGGTCGGATGATTGTGAATGAAAGGAATCCGCGACTTACGGTGAACTGTAGCAGCCAAGCCTGCGAGGGGCCGTTCGTGTGTAAGGCGGTAGCGAACCCGGGGTCAAGTTCAGGTCAACGATGCACGGGCTCAACCGAGCAGTGATGTTCTGTGACCAACCGTGCCCCCGTCGATCGGACCGACTGCGTCTCCTGCGAGGGGAAGTCCTGGCAGGTACGACACGTCCTGGAGTGTGGGAGTCATCTCGCACACGTAGGTGGAACGTGTGGGTCTCCGGTCTCCAGCGATCCACCAGTGCTGCCAGAAGTGACCGGTCAGCGTCCATCGCTTGGCGGGGTCTACTCCGTCCGGTGCGGGCTCAACTAGCCTCTACAACGGAAGAAGTCAGCTCACACAACCTGTAGAATTAGCATTGTATTCAATATTGGAGAACATAGATATGCACAAACGATGTGAATGAATATTCGTAAGCTCTTACCTCTCACGAATCGAGGGTCTATCCGCAGGAGGTGACGTGAAGGCCGTGGACGGAAGTGGCTAGATGGCACCTCCACGGCTGACAGGTAAGATCGGTGGGACTGGTCGACACCTCTCGGTCCAACAGCTCCGGGTGTATGGGTACGCCATACCTGCATGCAAATAGAAGAGTTAGCGTTAATTATTGATAAAGTTTATAGCATTGTACATGACAATAAAAAACAACAGTACGGTAGATATCCTTCTATAAAAGAACTAGTAGATAGACTTACACTACACCGTAGCACCACCAATTATTCGAGAACGACTAAGACGGGGTCGTCTGAGTTGTGCTTCACCGTAGGACGACTGCTATAGCGGCTGAACACCTGACGGTGCTAGCTTCTGCGCACTTGGACCGGTTGATCCTTTGGACTTTCTTATTTGTATGACATGTTTGGTCACACTTTGAACAACGCTTATGCCTTCCACCGGCTTCTGACTCATCTATCATTACGGATGCGTCTTGTCTTGCGGGACCTGCTTTAATCCCTTAATTTTGTCGGGTCAAGAATGTACACAGCTTGAGGATGCTCCATAGTAATGTACCGTGCAATACCGAAACCGTATATCTCTCCGTCTAGGTATTATAGATTGCTTTCTTTCCTGAATAAGGTGAGACAATAGCGTGCTTCTATCCCCGCACTCACGTCGCCCGGCATAACGCTGAGAGGGAAGCTTGTGGAGCAGTGTAGGTTTTTCGACACGAGCACTTGCAAGTCCCGTTCTCTTCAGACACCACTCCTGCACAACTTTTACGGTAGATTCGCGTATGCTCTTGTCGACACAATATTTCAAATCTGTGTTCTTGTGTGCCCTTGAGTAGAGCAAGATGGGGGCCTTTTCACTTTTATCTTGCAGATTACTTTGTCGGTAGTGTGCAAAGAAATAGATTATTGTCCGTCATTGAGGGCTCAGCTGCTCTGAACCGATCTCTGAAGTACTTGCATGTGCATGCAAGATAAATTCAACTATTCAACAAGTGGCAGCCGTCGAACACACGCATAACCGTTAATAGACTCTGCAAATTTGGCGGTCATTATGCCAAACCGAGAACCATCTTGTCATACAACAATGCCCATATTTCTCCTTTGGGCTCATATTCTCATCTAATCTGAAAATTTTCTAATGAGGATGCAGACCGTCTTTCTCATATGTGGTCGTTCACTTGATAGAGGCCTAAGTGCTTGTGGAGCCTCATCTCCATGGTTAGCCCTTCTGGAGCTGCTCATCCCTGTTAGTTTAGAGATCAGCTCATCCAACCTCCTTCAAGCTCATTGATTTCTTCTTCTATTTTCTGGGCGCAAAGCTCTTGAAAGATCCATAGGGTGCTTCATTCTTAATTGTCTGTGAGAAATTAGCACTTATATGACGTAGCATTACCATTTGCTTTTTGGAACCCTTGGGTATCCTCCTTCTAAACATCATTCTTCAATTCCCTACAATTGCAACGGCAGCAAGTGGCGTGACGGTCATGGGTATAGGCCCGTTTGAGTTGGTTTATACCATCTGTAACAAACTGCAGACTTAACCCTCTTCTAGAAACGCATACCCAGCTATTAGTGGTTCTCATCTCGACTTCTCAAAACAAAAGACAAAGTACGTGGTAGATATTGGTTGTTCGCATCAACTCCATTACTGTTAGATCTGCTCTGTTTCGGTCAGTAAATGTCCATGATCAGAGGATTGGACGACAATGGGACAATGCCTGAATGGCACTATGCAAGAATACTCGTTGCAAACACTTTTATTACCATGGTCAATTATAGCAAGGCTTCAGGTCGTAGTACGTTCCGGATTCCTCTGAAGAATACAGTACAGACGAGGCAAATTATATAGGCTGTTCAATACCAATCTCTCTTACAATTTTGTTTTGCCCTCCAAGCTTAGCAAGTTATTTTTGTATTTAAATTTCTCTTCATATGTCTAACATTGACTTGATTCGTACCATTAATTGCTAATATGGAGTAATTTGTTGCCAAAATGCAGTTGTATGTTTACTGTGATATTTTTTCAACACGGAGTAAATAACTTGAATGCTCAGATCCAATTGAAACTTTGCCAGAATAATTTTCCTTTCCCTTGAATGCGTAACACTGGCCCTCTTCGCACTTACTTCATACATGATTTGCTTGACTTCACGACCGAGCACTCTTTTGAAGTGCAGGACCATTGTTTTTACTGCTTCTTCTTAATCCTCTAACAGTATGCTACTTGGCCTCCGGTGATCTCATTCTTTGTATCCATGGCCAGTGATGTCTTGGAGATAGCAAGCCTAGCGAAGTCTCGTTGCTTCATTTGCAGGATAACGGTGTCTCATCGAGAATATCATACTCTGCTTTTCTCGTTTTCAGATTTTGCCTATCATTTCTTGACGTGTATTTGATTTGTTTCCCTCATCTGAAACATGTTGCTATCTATTTATCTTCTATTCTCTTTCATTTGCTCTTCAATTTCTTCATTGTTTCAACTTATCCGGTATTGGACTTTTATTTGCAGGGGATGTACAGACGGTGTTATCTATCTCATATTCGACAAAGTTGCCCAGTGGAACCACGGTTGGAATGCATTTTCCAGATACCATTCCAGTGGAGTGAATCCGGCATCAGCTTTCACGATATTTAATTCAATTTATCGACTCTTCCAAAAACTTAGTTTGCAGCTGACTATACAACAAGGTTACTCTAGCGTGCGCTCTGGGGTTCGTCGAAACCCTCGACAGCGTTGGTTAACTGCAAAACTTCTCTCAGCTGGTCTAGTTAAGTCCCTTAGCGTTGAACAAATCGAAGAATCTACATCTTCGGACATAATCTAACATTCCTTGCGTGAAATAGTTTTGAAACTATATACCTATTATGCCATTTCTGTTGATGCAAAATACAGTTAAATTAGGTACAAATATTCTCCTGATCTCTCAAAACTTAAGTCATCTAACAGATACTAAGAAATACAGATCTGCGAGTAACAACTTATTTTCATACAGTACTTACAATAATCAGTACAATATATATCAATTTTGCATTAATAGATTACAAGAACATAATTATTTTACTACAGATGAATCGCACTGACAGAGTTCGCTGTTTTCGTTCAGCTCGCTCTCAGCTCTCTCTTCTTTTTTTCTGTGATTTTGTGTGAATTTTATGAATTTTTTTGAGAGTGGAGGGGGTTTATACTGGCCACCAAAAAACCAACTCAGAGAGGGCGGAAGGGGGCTGCCTGCGCAAACTATGGCCGGGGCGGCAATTTGCAGGTGGCACCAGGGGGCAGCTGCTGATTGCCTGACGGTGTTGGCCGGGTGGCACGGCGTCAGCCACGTCATTAAATGCCCTTCCAGAGGGGGTGGGAGTATATTTTTGTAATTTTTGAATAAAATGTGTTTTGTAAATATTTTATTAAATAAAAATAAAATATCAATAAAAATTCGTCTTGAGACTGAGTATTTGGCTGACCATGTGTGGGCCATCTTCCCAAGAATTTCCCACTCGGTCTAAAGCGACATGCACGTTGTACCCCTTGCTACCATGCGAAGGAGGACCTTTGTTTAAATTCTCTCTTTGTTCAAACTATTTATCCTCCGTAGCTCTTTTGATAACAGATTAATTATTATATTTAAATTAAATTTGATTAATGCTTGAATCTACTAGCTATCTGCTATCACATTATATAGTGGATGCTATATCTAACATGGCATTGTGGTCGACCAAAGGTGTAATGTATTAATGTTAATCGATAAAGTTGATGAAAAGCTAGTCGACAAAAGGATGACAACTCTTCATATACATTGATCTATTTGTAAGGAAAAAGAGCGACTTAATTGTCGAACTCATCAGAATAGATGATGCAATGTTGCATGATTATAATGATTTTAGGCCATCGGCATCATCCTGGAATGAAGCAGTAATTGAACATAAATTGAAGAAAAAAGACGGCGACATGGTCGGTCAACCCAATATAAAGGGCCAGAATCACATTCATGATATCTTTCTTTTCAACTGAGGAAAGTCTTATTGATTGCTAGTTTTACTGACTTCATTAATGAGAGGTAGTGTTTTACCTGACACTTAATTAATTAAACGAGAAGTGGTTGGATGACAAGTGATACAAATAATCCATAGTTTTATGGGAGGGAGGCTAGTAATTTTACATGACAATGGTTTTAAAGAAGTATAAAATTAACTACTATGGTAATATTTTTTTCTTCAGTTGGAGCATATCGTTTTTTAACTGTCTACTGTTTATAGAAGAGAATGTATTGGCCCAGCTTCCCGTGCACACGTAGACAACTAAAATATTAAATAAAAAAATAGTAATATCTTCAATATATTAACCTATATATACAGTTTTCTTCAATTTCATTTTTTAGCATAATAAACAAATCTGTCAGAATTTTATATTTTATGTGCTCTGTATGTATGATGATTTGAAGTTTGAGACTTTATACCTTTGGATGTAATCTATTAGTAGTATATGTATTTTTTCTCTAGATTTTTTGGTGACAATTTATTGTTGGTGTGCATGATGTGATGTATGAAAGCTAATGTGGATAGGATGATGTTCTCTTTATGGAATCACTACAACTTATTTTATGTGTAATATATGTTATAATAACATTTAGATATTATGCCTAGGCTATTGTAAGTAGTGCTAAAATACATAAATCAGTCGACAATGCCATTTTCTTGTCCAATATTTTACAAAAGCATAACCTTAATACTTTTTTAGCTGCATCTTAATACTCCGAACTATTGAAAGCGGTTACTTTACTCTATAAAGTATTTTTATTTTTTCTTTCTTTGTATATAAGCATATTTTTGCACTGAAATATAGTAGGTTATGATATTATGCATGCATAAAATTAAGTCTTATATGCTTTTAGGATTTTTTAATCATTTTTTTACATATGTTGGAAGCACCTAAAATGATTTAAACATCGAGATTTTAAAGTTCAAGCATCAATCATGAAAAAAATTAAAATATTTTTTGAATTTGTTGGTGTCATTATGCTCTAAAATTTCAGCTTAAAATACGCTTGTAAGTAGGTTAAAAATGAAGAAAATGTTTATTAGGAAGTACGATAAACTATTTTAATAGTTTAGGGAGTAAATGAGTAAAATAGTTTAAGGGGTTAAGTACTCATAACATGACTCACGTATACGAGAGAGATACACTGCAGACTTTTTCTATTATAAATTGTGTACTGATATAAATTTTATCACTGAAACTAGTGAGGCGTACTTCTGGTCAAAAATAATCAACAATCATTCAAAAAACTCGACCTGGTTTTCAGTAGTTTTCTGTTTTTGTTCTTTTGCTTGAAGAAGCAGGAGTTGCATATAGTGATATATACTCGTCTTGTTATGTAGGTGTGCCTAGGTGGTCTTATTTCATAACACAGTATTCTGGTACATCAACTTCTTCGCAGAGAGCAAAAAGAAGAAAGACGAAAGAATCTTTTATAAAAAGAATGGAGGCCTTATGGGAAGGTTAAGATATCAGCTATTCAAAAGGCGGCTTCAAGC
>RYFJ01001512.1:0-79050 GCA_003991445.1 Oryza meyeriana var. granulata
AACGCACCCAACTAGGACTGTGTTTCCTTATCGTAGCAGAGAAAGTCTGCTAGGCGATTACTATATCTCTAATTACAAGCCAGGCCCATCCTCTATCCAAGTGGCCCATATCTTGTCATGAGTACACGAGCCATGGCACCCACATCTGCCCTCAGGGCACCCTGCCTCCCCTTATATACTGAACAAGGGTACAAGAAGAATATCCCAGCCAGATTCCAGCCAAGAATCTCTTCTTAGAAATAACCTACCCGACTAGGACTGTATTATTCCTTATGTACAAGGCTAAGCTCCGTGGTATATCATATCTCTAATTATAAGCTAGCCCACCCTCTATCGAGTGGCCCATATGCTTTGATATGAGAACTCAGGCCCATGCCTCCACAGTTCTCATAGAGGGAGCAGCACACAAACATCCTCTTCGCCAAACCCTAGCATGAGATGAAGATCCCTCGTTCAGATCTCGCCGAGATAAGCCCCTTCCACGGGATAATTCCGGCCTGCTTCAACACCCCTCGGCAGATACCTTGCGTCACCTTCGCACGCAGGATAACTTTCCCACAGAAAACATCGCTTGAGGTCGCCGACTTTGAGACTGCGTACCACGTTGATACTCGACGACCCGGCAGCTCGCCAAATTCATGGCGATACCACACTAAACATACATGGCTCAAGATGCCTCGGCCAGCTGAGTGCTCTCGTTCGCAATCGAGTTCAAGCAGCCTTCACCTGCGACAAGGAGACTGTGAGTTGGCTCAATCACAAGAAGCGGCAGTCGATGCACCATCACAACTGAAGTCGAGATGACCAAGTGCCGGCCAAAAAAAGCGCAAAGTGGGAATTTCAGCGACTCTGACACGAAGAAGATCCCCCTGGACCGTTCCGAACCCTCCAAGACTCTATCAGGACCAGACTCAACCCCAAATAGGAAACGCGCTCGTCACCTTCCTTCAAAGCCAGCAAAGATATCTTCGCATTGGAAACCATCCGACAGTGCCAAGCTACCAAGGGAGTGATCGAGCACACCCTCAATTCAAGACAGACGCCAAGCCAGTCAAGCAACAGCTACGCGCTTCGCACAGGACCAAAGGATGCTATTCGGAGAATACCAAGCTCCTCGCAGCCGGGTCATCAAAGAGTCTACGCCGGACTGCTGGCAAAGCTAGTCTGGTCTGGAAGAAAAACGATAAATGTGCAGTGCATTGACTACACCGACCTAAACAAGGCGTTTGCCCCAAGTATCCATATGTCTATCGAGAATAGATGATGTGGATTCAACTGCGGTGCGAACTTCTCAGCTTCTCGACTGCTTACTCGGCGATACCATCAAATCAGCCTGAAGGAGGAGGACTGCCTAAAACATCTTTCATCATGCGTTTGGCCGCATACACATCACTATGTCGTTCGTTTGAAAAACACTGGAAAGCAAACGTATCAACGACAATTCAGCGTGTCTACACACTCAGATCGGCATAACATGGAGCCTACGTCGACGACGTGGTGATCAAGACAAGTCCAAAGAAGACCCTCATCGCTGACCTGGAAGAACCTTCCAAAATCTCGAAGATTCAAGATTTGAAGTTGAAAACCCGGAAAAGTGCCTCAGTTGGCCATCTGGCAAGCCACTCGGCTTCATCGTATCGCATCGCACACGGCATCGAGGCCAAACCCAGAGAAATCAATGCAATCATTAAAACATGAAACCCCTGAAAGACAGAAGACGTCTAGAAGCGACAGGCGCATGCGCGCACTTAGCCATTTTCCCGACTAAGCGTTAGCATTAGGATTCAGCTAGTGACCCTCATGGTTACCTCCATCCAGCCGAGAATATACACCCCGACTAGTGCCGGAAGTCGTTGTCAGCTCACATGGCAATAAGCAGTTGAAGAATGACGTCCCGGACTGGCACAAAGTACTCGTAAGTAGCCCTCATGGAGGCAAAATCCCGAGTGTATCTGGTAGACTTTCCAGCCCCCGAGTGTAGGAGATAGGCTCGCAGCCCTGAATTCCTGTCACGCGTATCCAGAGCTGGCCCGCACTATAAAGATATCGATGAGGAGCATCTATGATGAAAATAATCAGCCAAATAAAATGTATTTACAGTATATGTAAATACATGTTCTCCTCTTTTGATATTAATTCTCCTGAGTAGTTGACCCCTTACGTTAACACCTGCCCGACTAGTCATAGCCCCCTAGCGTCGCGAGGTGTCTCATGCTTTTTCCAACACGCTTTTGGTGCTTGATTCGTTCTTCCATGGAGCAAAAGTTTCACGGATCGAATTTATGCTACTTCAAGTACTTTTCAATCATTTAAGACAAAAAAAGAAAAAGTGCAGCTTTACACCTATTAGGTAAGCGCTGCAGGCATCAAAAGGCGAGTGAAGAAATATTTCTCAGAAGCGATTAGCTGTCGTATTTTGGCAAGTGGGGATGCCATCCTTGCGTTTGACTTTGTAGCCCCCGAGCATGTCAAGTTGTTCTGATAATCTTCAGTGTGAAGTCGAGACGTTGTGACCGACTGCCAGAATGAAACCGTCTGACTGCGTTTGCAATTCCCAGCTTAGTCGGGACCGCTAGTCGCGGTGTCCTCCCGCTTCTTCGTCTGGCACGTGCTTCTTTCATCAAGGCGCTGACAACCAGCGTCAGTTGAGTCGGCGCGTACTTGTTCGCCATGTCGAATAGAGCCTTGACAGAGTGGGGAGCTTCCGAGTGAATTTGTCGATGAACTAGTGTCTTGACTACCTTTTCGAAAGGCGGCGATGATGACCTCATCCTTGATGTTCGGGATTGAATTCTTCTTCTCAGAAAACCTCTGGAAGAAGTCACAAAGAGACTCGTTCTTCCTTTGATGCAACCGATACAGGTCGTACTCGGAAGATGGTCTCTCGTATGTTCCCTGGAAGTTGGTGATGAAACATTCCCGGAGTGCTCCCCAGGAGCCGATTGATCTCTTAGGAAGTCTTGTTAGCCATGTCCTCGCTGAGTCAGCTAAAGCGGCTGGGAGGTAGTTAGCCTTGACTTTGTGATCTCCTCTAGCTACTCGGATTGCTAGAGTGTAGACCGTGAGCCAGGACTCGGGGTTGGTCTTCCCGTCGTACTTTTCAATTCCTGTAGGCTTGAAACCCGACGACCAGTCGACTTGTTGTAGCTCCTAGGTGAAGGCCAGTACGCCTTCGTCTTCATGAGGACTCCGACTCCGAATACGGCAGCGAAACTGCTCGTGGTGGAGGCCGAAGCGCTCGTTCTCATCTTCCAGTTGGCGTTGCTCGTCTTCCTCTTGTTCGCGGCGCCGATCGTTGATGTCCTGCTGAAGGTCACACCGTGGTTGGCCTCGGAGCCTCCAGTTGCTGTTGGGGTTGCCAAGTGATGTTTGGCGTGACTCCGTGTGCTGCCGACTAGAGCCGGCCGCTCGGTGTCGCTTTGAGGTGGATGAGACTGCCGTTAGGGATGCCGACCGGTTGGTCGGTATGAGGGTATCGCCCGACTGTTGGTGCTACTGACATGCAGCAACGGTAAGCATGTCTTTTATCCTTGCAATCGTCGGAGTGGCCTGATGATCCGGCCCAAACTGGAGTGTATCCAGTAGAGTTGCAGCAGCCACGATGTTCTATTGAGGAGTAACGAAGATGTCATGGTCGCTGATTTGGGTTTGGAGGATTTGTTGCCAAGTGGTTCGCCCAGCCCTACAAAGATTGTCGTTGCGGGCGTGCAGGCGTCTTGCTTCTTCCTCCTGTTGTTCTCGCAGTCGACAGGCCTCCTCCTCTTGTTGCTCGTGTAGTCGGCGTGATTCCTGGGTAGGAGTAGAGCCTTCGGATGCCATGAAGATTTCTCGTGGCGGAGAGAAGCTTGCCGAGCTGCTGTCTGACTGAGAGTCGGAATCCGACTGAGAGTCGAAGTCGGAATAATTGATGGGGGTGATTATAACTCCGACCTCCCTAGAATCCGATCTTGAGCGGCTCTAGGCCGTATCCGAGTCGAACTCCAGAGGATCGGGTTTGCCGCGTCGGATGTTGTTCGAAGATATCCGCCGTGTCCCCGAGTCCGAACGGGAGACTGACGATCTCCTCCTTCCTTAGCCCGATCTCGGCCGGCTCAAGACCGAGTCCGAGTCGAACACCAAAAGGAAGAGTTGTCCCAAGACCTAGGCAATTGGAAGATTGCCGCTGTAAGTCGATGATGGTCGCTGCAGCATCGTGTGGACCGACTGGCGCGGCGTCAGCTGATCCCTCGGTCAGTTGGATCAGGTTTGCGTCGGCCAAGGTGAGATTGCCGAACATGTCGACGACAAAGTCGAGGCTTCCGAGTGAGATTGTATCTCCGGGGGAGAATTTGCCGCTGTCGACTTTGGTTGCTGGATCCATCGAGCTTGTTGATGTAGATCTCGCCAAAGCCCCTACCTGGCACGCCAACTGTCGATGTTTTACACCGGCAATATGAATATGGGGCTACTCAGCAGATGGAAACTCGGTGGATTGCAAAGGAACACAGGGAGATTTTATACTGGTTCAGGCCCTCAATGTGAGGTAATGCCCTACGTGCAGTTTGGGATGAATTCCTTTGAGGAATGATGGTGGCGATTCTGATGAACCGTGTGAACCTGCCCTCATAGGGCGCCCTGCCTCCCCTTATATACTAGGGGACATGGTTACAAGGTAGGAGTCCCAACCGGATTACGGCCAAGGGATTTCCTTCTAGAGATACAACATGCCTGACTAGGACTGTATATTCCTTATTATACAAGGCAAAGTCTGCCGGGTCCTATCATATCTCTAATTACAAGGCTAGGCTCATCCTCTATCGGAGTGGCCCATATGCTTGTCATGAGGTACCCGGGGCCCATGGCCTCCACAGCCATGATTACCGCTGCTGCATGTCAGCAGCACCAACAGTCGGGCGATACCCTCATACTGACCAACCGGTCAGCTTCCCCAGTGGCAGTCTCATCCACCTCAAAGCGACGTCGAGCGGCCGGCTCTAGTTGGCTGCACACAGAGTCACGCCAAATGTCACTCGGCAACCCCAACAACAACCGGCAGCGTCGAAGCGACCGTCGGGACAATCAGGATCTCCGAGGCCAACTACGGCGTGACCTTCGGCAGGACATGAACACAGCACTGCGAACAAGAGGAAGACGAGCAACGCCGACTGGAAGACGAGAACGAGCGCTTCGGCCTCCACCTAAAGTGGTTTCACCATCGTCGGTGGAGCCGGAGCCCTCCCGCAGATGAAGGCGTACCAGCCTTCACCCTGGAGCTACAACAAGTCAACTGGCCACTAGGTTTCATGCCGACTGGAATTGAAAAATACGACGAGAAGACCAACCCCGAGTCTTGGCTCATGGTCTACACTCTGGCAATCCGAGCCGCCGGAGGGGATCACAAAGCCATAGCTAACTACCTCCCAATTGCTCTAGCCAACTCAGCGAGGACATGGCTAACAGGGCTCCCAAAACGATCCATCAGCTCCTGGGGAGAACTCCGGGAACGCTTCATCGCCAACTTCCAGGGAACATACGAGAGGCCATCTTTCAAGTACGACCTATATCAGTTGCATCAAAGGAAGAACGAGTCTCTTCGTGACTTTATCAAGAGGTTTTCTGAGAAGAAGAACTCAATCCCAAAGATCAAGGATGAGGTCATCATCGCCGCCTTTCGAAAAGGAGTCGAAGACCTCGTTCATTGCCAAATTCACTCGGAAGCCTCCCAACTCTGTCAAGGCTTTATTTGACATGGCAAACAAGTACGCCGACTCGGCCCATGCTGTTGCTGAGGCCCTCGATGTCAAGAAGACAACCTGACAGAAGAAGTGGAAGGACACCGAGGACGCGGCCCCGACTAAGGATGCAAGCCGGAGACTTCATTGTGGCAGTCGGTCACAAATGTCCTCGACCTCCTACAACTGAAGATTATCAGAAAAACATGTGACATGCTCGGGGGCTCAAAGGCCCAAACGCAAGGAGGGCATCCCCACTCCCAAATACCGAACAGCTAAGTCGCTCTCTGATAAATATTTCCTCACTTGGCTTTGCCAATGCCGCAGCCGCTTACACCTAATAGGTGTACAAGCTGCATTTTTTTCTGTTTTTGCTCTTAAATGATTGCAAAAGTACTCCAGTAGCATAAATCCTGATCTGTGAAACTTTGCTCCATGAAAGACGAACTCAAGTCACCCAAAACGCGTGTCTGGGAAAGAGCCATGAGCCAACTCCCGACGCTAGGAGGCTATGACTAGTCGGGCAGAGTGCTTAAACGTAAGGGGTCAACTACTCGGGGACATTAATATCAATAAGAGGAAGAACACATATTTACATATATTGTAAAATACATTTTATTCGGGTGATCATTTTCATCATCAGATGCTACTCATCCAATATCTTTACAGTGCAGGGCCAGCTCCGGATACGCGTGATAGGAACTCAGGGGTGCGAGCCTATCTCCTACGCTCGGAGGCTGGACTAGTCTGCCAAGATAAACTTGGGATGCTCCATGAGGGCTACTGACCAAGTACTTGCGCCAGTCGAGACGTCATCTTCCCTGGCTACGCTCCATGTGAGCTAACAATCGACCTCCGGCACTAGTCAGAGTTCGCTTACCACTTGGCTAGGTAGGGTATGCCCCATGAGGGTCGCTTGCCGAATCCTATGCTAATGCTAGGTTCAGGTACCCTATTTGGTCACCACTCCGCTGGGAAAGGTATGCCCCATGAGGGTTGCCAGCCAAATCCTATGCTAATGCAAGGTTTTGGTACCTTATTCGGCTAACAACTGGCCTCCAGCGCCAGTCGGGGCTCGGGTGCAATTCCACTGAGTTGGGTATGCCCCATGAGGGTCGCTAGCTGAATCCTAAAAGATTTGGGTACCTTATTTGGCCATAACTCTATTGGATAGGGTACGTCCCATGAGGGTCGCTAGCTGAATCCTATGCTAATGCAAGGTTCGGGTACCTTATCCGGCTTTACCAAAGTCAGAGAAGATCTACGTCGTCAAAGCGCATCCGGAGTTCTCATACACTATGTCACACCTGGGGAGGGCAATAGATTCTGCAATATACCTACTCAGGCATTTGTGGCAATCAGGCTGCATCCAAAACATAAGTCGGAAAGACTTGCAGACAAGGATTCCTCTCGCTGATTGCGGCTACCGACGCCAGAAAACTCATCCTGACATGCGATGGATGCTACTTTTATAGAGGCTATGTTGGGTGGGTCGGTTTAGGCCGGCTTATTTGGCAGTAGACCACCAAGATATGAGTTTCTATAGTAGCACGCTCAATATGGGCCGCTCACTGGCTGTGTTAAAATCGTAGTGCTGGTGCTACCAACAGGAACGGATGAGGTAAACAGATATGCTTCATGAAGGCCTAATTGATAAACACATGTGTTTGGGTATCTGTCTTATCCACCAGGTATCGAGGATATATCCTTATAATGATCACAAGCTGGTCTTCATTAAAATTGGGGATGCAGGTATCTTTCTCGAGTACACCTGACCACGCAATGGATTTAATTTCATAAAGTGGTACTCGGCCTACATTCTTGGCCAACAGTTGCCATGAGCAACATTATTCCAGTCGACATGATGCTGAAGAGTCTAACTTTCGAGTAGTGCACTACTCGGGAGAGACTATAAATATCTTTTCCAGCTGACATGATGCTGAGGAGTCTAACTTCCGAGTGGGACGCCTCTCAGGAAAGACTATAAACCCCCTTTCCGGCTGACATGAAGCTGAAGAGTCCTATATACGAGTGGCATGCTACTCGGCAAGACTATAAATCATATTCCGGTTGACATGATACCGAAGAGTCTCATATACCAGTAGTACACTACTCGGGAAAGACTATAAGGTTAAAGATCTTTGACTTTATGTTTAATTGTTCTCACAATTAAGCACAAAGTCGGGGGCTACACCTAATAGGTGCGCCTATTCGGCGCACACTATTCATACATCTACATGAAGCCCTTCATAGCCTCGCTGCCAGTTGACATGAAGCAGGACTCGGGAAGAAGACACACTCGGACAAAGAGTACTCGGGGAGCAATGCACTCGGGCAAACTTCACCGTGGAGGATGAGCACTCGGCATCAGCTGTGACTCAACTGTGAAGGTCTTAGGGGCTACTGTGGAGGCCATGGGCCCTGGGTACCTCATCACAATCATATGGGCTACTCGGATAAAGGATGGGCCAAGTCTTGTAGTTAGAGATATAGTAGCACCCGGTAGATTTTGCCTTGTATAGAAAGGAATATACAATCTTAGCTAGGTAAACTGTATCTCTAAGAAGGAAATCCCTTGGCCGTATTTGGCTAGGATTCCTATCCTGTATCCCTGTCCCCCAGTATATAAGGGGAGGCAGGGCGCCCCCTGAGGGGAAGAGCTCATAGAAGCAAACACAAATCCTCAAAGGAATAACACCACAACTGGACGTAGGGTATTACCTCACATCGAGGGCCTGAACCAGTATAAAATCTCCTTGTGTTCCTTTGCAATCCATCTAGTTTCCATCTGCCGAGTAGCCCCATATTCATATTGCTGGTGTAAAACATCGACACAACCGTTTGCAGGGCGGTGGGTACAAGAACTCCCATCTGTTCTCTGGTCTCTAAGAACCACGGTTAGTCAGACAACAGGGCAATCCCCTTTCTTTCTGGTCTATGGTGTTGAGGCTGTGTTACCAACCGAGTTAGAGTTCGGCTCTCCGCAAGTTCGGGCTTACTCAGAAGACAAATCCAACAATGCCCGATTGATCGAACTAGATCAGTTGGAAGAAGCGAGGGACATCGCAACAATCCAGTCAGCAAGGTATCTTCAAGGCCTGCGTTGTTATCACAATCGCAATGTTTGTGGCTACGCCTTTTTGGTCGGGGATCTCATCTTAAGAAAAATACAAACCACCAAAGACAGGCACAAACTATCCCCAATATGGGAAGGGCCGTTCATTATCGCAGAAGTTACACGGCCAGGCGCCTACTGACTGAAGACTGAAGACGGTGCTCTTGATAGCAACTCATGGAATATAGAATAGCTACATCCTTTCTATACTTGAGTTTTATACTTTCCCATGTGTACAGTTTTTCGCTGATTCACTACACCGCTTGTTCCAATTGAGTAGTGAGTCGGGGGCTGCATGTATTATATGTGCTTTGTCAATAATATACGAGCCTGTTTTGCTTAAATTATGAAGTTTTGCAACGACTTTGTTATGTTTGCCTGAGTACAGCTTTCTGCGGTGAACGATTTTATTAAGTTCCTATAGACTAACTCGGCGTAGACTATATAGTCGGGTAAAGCTAATGATAACTAAGTCAGAACTCAGAGCTTGGTGGCATTGCATATATTTACACATGTCCTTACAAAAATTTATATACATCGACTGCATGATGGATTGTTCTTACATACCTTGGTCTCGGATGATCACCTCTACAGTCGGTCTTGCCTGGGTTATCAACTCCAGTTCCTCCTCAGGTGTCGTCTCCTCGGTGAATCCCTCTCTGATGGCTTCAATATCTACCCTTGGGTAGATTGACTTGGTCATCGCTAGGGTTTGGGCCATGCCGACGACAACACGCTCGTCTAAGTACCTCTTCAAGATACTCGGGGCTTTGTTAAGGCGCGCCTGCACGTGGGAGATCGTGTTGGAGCTGGTTCAAACATAGTGAGGGTCCATTACATCAAGGAGCCCTTTCACGGACTTGGCAAGGATCTCCCGTGACTCCTTGATGACTTTTATCTCCTCTGCAAAAGCTTGAAACTGGATTTGGGCATTGGCTCTAGCAGCTACCTAGGTTCATCGACAAGTAAACTTGTTAGGCAAAACTGTAGACAAAGTACCTAGGGGATTGGTCAAGATCATTGTCAGAGCGGAGACTTACTTTCGTAGTCGGCCTCCCATTTGGCTTTGGCCTTCTCTAGTTCAACCTTCTCTTTCTCGAGCTTGGCGTTGGCCTTCTCCAAGTCGGCCTTGTCCTTCTCGAGCTCAGCTTTGGCCTTCTCGGCCTCCTTCAGCTTGGATTCCCCCTCTGTTCAGGTCTTCACCTCAGCTTCGAGGGCTGCACATCAGAATGGTCAAGAACCCGAGATTGCAGTTAGGACACAACTAGGCAGTTGGGAAACAACAAAGTTGGAGAAATATGCATGGCATTTAGTCGGGAAGACAAATACGGAAGACTTACTTCCGATCTTCTTGGCCAAAGCCTAGTTCTCATCCCTGAGCTGGTCAACGGTTCCCCTCAGCCAAGTCTCCCTCTCCTGGCTTAACTGCTCCAATTCGGCCTTCGAGGTCTGGAGCTGGCCTAATTGCTAGAGTTGGGGGACAAGTTGGGTCAGGACCTCGTTCATCCTCTCCGAGCGGTCTACAACTTTCTGCTCGGGAAAAAACGAGCAAGGCAGAGTCAATTGGTGGAACACTAGAGACAAAGGAAATCATTGGGGACTCAACACTGCAAGGCTCGCTACATACTTGGACCCCCCGGGACATGGCAATTGCGGCACGGAGGAGCACCTCGCGCTCCTTCTCCACCGCCACTTCGTCGTGTTCATAACTCTTTGCAGTCCCCTCGGGAGTCACCTAGTGGAAGGTTCTTGGGAACTTGCGGGGAGGAGCCTCAAGCCTAGGGAGGTCCGCTTCCTCTGAGGACGATGACGACACGGACGGCAACAAGGTCCTAGCCCCCGATTCAACAGCTGCTAGGACTTCAAGGATCTGCTCGGGGGCTAGGGCAACAGCTTCCATATCTACCCCATGGTCAGCTAGTGTTAGCAGCCCTGCAGTCAGGATGGCCTCGGTCTCAACGAATGGGGTGGTCACCGGCTCGGCAGATGCGCTTGTTGGTGCCAGCTTGGCTGGGGCTGGCTCTACAACAGGAGGAGCTGGCGTGGTCTCCTTGAGATCGATGTTGGTGCGCTTCCTGCACAATGAGTCAGACATCAAGATACTACTACGCTGAACAAGATTTTCAGAAGATCTAAAGTTGTTTACCTCTTGGATTTCTTAAACTTCCATTCGGGGGTTCTAGTTGTGGGCAGAGGAGGGCTGCTGGCTGTCAGGCTCGATGGAGTGGCAGTCGGTGGTGGCATCATCCTCTTAGCCGGCCTGGCTTCTATTGCAGCCGACTGGGGTGCTGGGATGATCAGCGGCGCCATCCTTGGGCTCGATGTTGTTGAGACCGGTGACGCTGAACCCAACCTTGTACTCGGCGGCACTCTTCTTGGGCTCGATGTTATTGAGCCTGACTGCACTGGTCCCGGTCTAGGACTCGGCGGCCTGGGAGCTGAGCTAGCGGTGTCTTTAATCTTCAAGCTCCCGACTACAGCACTCGGCCTGCTGATTTTCTTCTTGCCCTAGTCTTCAGCAGGCTTCTTCCCCACTCTCATGGGGTTGGGCTAGGCAGCAGAAGGACTTAATGGCCTTTTCTTCGATTTTACGGCCAACAAAGTTTGGGAGTCCTCATCAAACTCCTCACATGACTGCAAGTAGTTCAACAACATATGTAATGCACTGCAGGACAATCCAAGATATACACTTGCAAGTATTCATCTCAGATGGACATCAAGTTAGGATTTTGGCGTTACCTTTGGGTGCGGCCTTTTCCTGCTGAATGCTTTGGGGGTGCACTCTACATCTTCGGTCTCAACTACCCCGCTAGTAAAATAGCTGAGCAGGACATCAGTCACCTTGTACTTGTCAGCCAGGTCCGGATATTCCCGGCTAGGATCGTTTTTCCCTTTATACTCCCAGTTGAAGTGACTCCTTAGCTTTAGTGGCCTGATGCGGTGACATAGGAAACATCTGGCCACCCAGGGGCCAGTCAACCCAGAGTTCCTCAGCTTATCCAGCTTTTCAAGCAATTGAAACACCTGGCCCATCTCCTCGAATGTTGGCACTGATGACCAATTGGACGAGACCATGGGAGACAAGCCGGTGAACAGGGGCAGAGAAGGCTCAAGATCAGAGCAATAAAACCACTCTTTGTGCCAGCCTTTGAGGGAGGTTTTCAAGGGGAGGCGGAGATAGATTTTCTTCATTTCACTCCTAAGCTGAAGACTAGTCCCCCCTATCACCTGGACATTGTTTTTTGAGGGCTAGGGTTTGATGTGGAATAGGTACCTAAACAGATTGAAATGAGGTTCCACACCCAGAAAGCACTCACAAAGAGTAACGAAGATTGAGATTTGCAAGATGGAGTTGAGATTCAAATTCACCAACTCCAGCCCATAGAAAGAAAGAAGCTGGCGCAAGAAGTCCAAAGAAGGAAGAGAGAGCCCTCGGTCAAAGAAAGAGGCGAAGACAATGGTCTCACCAGATTGGGGCGCCGGGATCGATTTCCCCTCAGCCGGACGCCAGTAGATAATTTCTTGGCTTTGCAATCTCAGTTGCTTCTCCAGAAGCTTCAGCTTAGCCGACCCACAATCTGAAGTCGGCCAAGTCTCATCGGTCACCTCTGGGCTCTCCGAGGCTCTCGACATGGCTAGGGGTGAGGAGATTAGGGGAAAAAGCTATTGGGGGCTTGGAATGGACGAGGAGGAGCGGGATCGCCCGAGTTTCAATGGGGAAGAACAAGCAATGGTGAACCCTAGCGAGGTGGGAGGCGAAATTTTGGCGTCGAAGCTAGAAGACGAAACGATTGGTGGATTGGAGAAGATGAGGGAATCTTTTCTCTCTCTCCCCGCCTTTATAGATCCTGTACCGATTCATGGGCTTGGGCTTACAAAGTCGGTACTGGGCCACCAAGATATGAGTTTCTACAGTAGCACGCTCAATGTGGGCCGCTTGTTGGCCGTGTTAAAATCACAGTGCTGGTGCAACTAACAGGAACCGATGAGGTAAACAAATATGCTTCATGAAGGCCTAATTGCTCAACACATGTGTTTGGGTATCTATATTATCCACCAGGTATTGAGGATATATCCTTACAAGGGTCACAAGCTAGTCTTCATCAAAATTGGGGATGCAGGTATCTCTCAAGTACACATGACCACCTAATGGATTAAATTTAATAGAGTGGTACTCGGCTTACATGCTTAGCCAACATTTGCCATGAGCAAATATTCTTCCAGTCGACATGACGCTAAAGAGTCTAACTTCCAAGTAGTGCACTACTTGGGAAAGACTATAAATATTTCTTCCAGCTGACATGAAGCTAAGCAGTCTAACTTCTGAGTGGGACGCCACTCGGGAAAGACTATAAACACCTTTTCCAGCTGACATGAAGCTGAAGAATCTCATATACGAGTGGCATGCTACTCGGGAAAGACTACAAGGTTAAAGATCTTTGACTTTATGTTTAATTGTTTTCACAATTAAGCACAAAGTCGGGGGCTACACCTAATAGGTGTGCCTATTCGGCGCACACTATTTATACTTCTAGATGGAGCCCTTTATAGCCTCGTTGCCAGCTGACATGAAGCAGGACTCGGGAGAAGAAGCACTCGGAGAAAGAGTACTCGGGAGCAATGCACTCGGGCAATCTTCGCCGTGGAGGATGAGCACTCGGCATTAGCTATGACTCAACTATGAAGGTCTCAGGGGCTGCTGTGGAGGCCATGGGCCCCAGGTACCTCATCATAAGCATATGGGCCACTCGGATAGAGGATGGGCCTAGCCTTGTAATTAGAGATATGAAAGAACCCGACAGACTTTGCCTTGTACGATAAGGAATATACAGTCCTAGTCGGTTAGGTTATATCTCTAAGAAGAGATCCCTTGGCTGTAATCCGGCTAGGACTCCTATCTTGTACCCCTGTCCCCTAGTATATAAGGGGAGGCAAGGTGCCCCCTGAGGGCAGAAGAACACATAAGCTCATAGAAGCGAACATACATCTTCAAAGGAATACACCATAACTAGACGTAGGGTATTACCTCATATCGAGGGCCTGAACCAGTATAAACCTCCCCGTGTTCCTTTGCAATCCACCGAGTTTCGATCCGACGAGTAGCCCTATATTCATATTGCCGGCGTAAAACATCGACACCGGGCATGTTGAAGATTGCCGCAGCATGTCGACGAGGATCGCTACAGTGTTACGTGGGCCGACCGGCATGGAGTCGGCTTGGTCCCTGGCTGATCGGATCGGATCTAAGTCGGACAGGGTGAGGCTGCCGAAATTGTTGGTGATGAAGTCAAGGCTCCCGAAGGTGATTGTTTGCCTGGGGAAGAAGTTGATGCCGTCGACTCTGGTGGTTGAATCCATCAGGCTTTTTGAAGATGATCTCGCCGATGCCCCTACCTGGTGCGCCAACTATCGATGTTTTGTATCGACAATAAAAATATGGGGCTACTCGTGAGACCTAAACATGGTGGATTGCAAAGGAACATGAAACAATTTATACTGGTTCAGACCCTCGAGATGAGGTAATACCCTACGTCCAGTTATGGTGTATTGCCTTTGAGGTTTCTCTGGTGAGATTGTCATTCTTCCGTTATATACCGGGGGACAAGGTGATGCGAGACTAGGTGCCTGGTCTTCCGATAGGTTCGATTTGGCAACGTGTGGATGTTCACATTTTGAGGCTTCCGATCAGCAAATCGTCACCTCGCACTCGCTACACCCGCGTGTCTTGTTGTTATTAGCCACGCTCTCACGCAGTCAACCTAACCACGAAGGTTTTGCTCCTGCAAACAATCGAAGAAATTTGCAAGAACAAGGAAGAACACAATCTGAATTGCAGATGAATGTTTAGCACACGAAGTTGGGGTTCCACAAACCGATCTAGACGGCAAAACTATAGTGGCAGAATAATCTAAGCAAAACCGGACTCAAAACGATGACGGCTACTAAATATATATGAGTTGGGACATCCTAGGGTTAACCCTAGAGTGCACACCCCTTGGGCTTAGCCCACAACACAATTACATGTTCCAAGGCCCAAAACAGACTCGGACTGGAAGAGGTACGTGTCTTGTTTTGACGATTTCGGACAGTTTAGGAGGAATTTTGATGTGAGACCAAAACCATCTGAATGTAGACTCCATAAGCTTTCTAACAAGTACTCATAGACTCTGAAAGTTGTGGAGGCCATGGGCCCCGGGTACCTCATCACAGGCATATGGGCTACTCGGATAGAGGATGGGCCAAGTCTTGTAATTAGAGATATAGTAGCACCCAGTAGACTTTGCCTTGTACGATAAAGAATATACAGTCCTAATCGGGTAAATTGTATCTCTAAGAGGAGATCCCTTGGCCGTATCCGGCTGGGACTCCTACCTTGTACCCCTGTCCCCCAGTATATAAGGGGAGGCAGGACGCCCCATGAGGGCAGATCAACACAAATCCTCAAAGGAATAACACTACAACTGGACGTAGGGTATTACCACACATCGAGGGCCTGAACCAGTATAAATCTCCCCATGTTGCTTTGCAATCCACCGAGTTTCCATCCGCCAAGTAGCCCCATATTCATATTGCCGGTGTAAAACATCGACAGTTGGCACGCTAGGTAGGGGCTTCGGCGAGATCTACATCAACAAGCTCGATGGATCCAACAACAGGAGTCGACGGCGACAAATTCTCCCCCGAAGACACCATCTCATTCGTAGGCCTCGACTTCGTCACTGACATGTTCGGCAATCTCACCTTGGCCAACACAGATCCAATCCAACCAGCCGACTCCGCGCCAGTCGGCCCACAAGAGACTACAGCAACCATCTTCAATCTAATGCAGCAATCTTCTACTTTGCCGAGCCATGGGACAACTCTCTCCTTCGGCGTCTGACTCGCGCTAGGCCTTGAGCCAACCCGGGTTGGGCAAGGAAGGGGAGAGATTGTCAATCTCCCGCGCAGATTCGGCGCCACCGCGGATCTACACTTCACGTGGCATACCCGATCCCCTGCGATTCAGTTTGGACATGGCCCAGAGCCATTCCATATTGGACCTAGGGAGGTCAGAGTTTTCCTTACTCCAATGAACTACTCGGACTCCGACTCCAAGTCGGACAATAGTTCGAACACTATTTTGGACACCAGTCTGGTGAGTTTCCTTCTGCCCCGTGAGATATTCATGGCTTCAACCCCTCCACCAGAGGTACGCCGACTACAAGAGGAGCAACAAGGGGAGGCACGCCAACTACGACAACAGGAGGCGGCCGATCGCGAGGCTCGCAACGATGAGCTACGCAAGACTGGGCGAACCGCTCAGCAATAGATCCTCCAGACTAGAGTCGGCGACCACGACGTCTTCGTCACGCCACAACAGAACATCGTGGCTGCTGCAACCTTGCTGGACACACTCTAGATCGGCCCTGATCACCAGGCCACCCCGACTATCGCCAAGATTAAAGCAATGATCATAGCTGCCACATGTTAGCAGCACCAGCAGTCGGGCGAAACACTTATACCGACCAATCGGTCGGGTTCTCCAGTGGCAATCTCGTCCGCATCAGCGCGACGTTGGGTGGCCAGCTCAAGTCAGCCACATGAGGAGTCACGGCAAACATCACTCGGCAACACCAACAACAACAGTCGGCGACATCACCAGAACGATCGTCGGTTCAACCAGTTGCCGAGTTCATCTACAACGCGACCTCCAACAAGACATTAATGCCCGACGCTGTCAACGTGAAGAGGACGAGCGCCGCTGACTGGAGGACGAGCATGAGCGCTTCGGCCTCCACCACGAGTGGTTCAACCGCCGCGATCGGAGCCAGAGCCCTCATGAAGATTTCAAAGATGGTTGATTCAATACTGATTAATAACTAAACTATACTGTTTTCAACGATTTTAAATGCAAATGTTTTAAATGCGGTTTTATGCAAATACGCCATAGTATGCCTTTCCTTTGGTATCCTGTTGCATTACATTGCATTCCCTAGTGTGGCTTGTTGAGTACGGTGGGTGGTACTCAGTCTTGCATTATTGCAATCTTTAGAGTGAAGCTTTGCGTGGAGGAGAAGATGGTGTTTGGCTTATACCCCAGTTAAGCTGCCTGTGGCTTGGTGCTGAAGCTACGCTAGTTGCCGTTCCGCTGCTGTTTTCTCCTGTGTGAGGACTAAGTGCCTCTGTTGTAAGTATTTATCGTTATTTCGTATTTGGTTATGTTTATCAAATTGTCAATTTGTGTACCTCGGCTGATTCATGGATGAGGATTTATTGCACAAATTTGCTTTGGAAATTCTGGTGAATTTCTGGGCGTGACAAGGTACCTGGGGCCCATGGCCTCCACAGAAACCCCTTGGTCAACTCCGGCTAGGGTTCCTACCATGTAACCCTATCTCCACAGTATATAAGGGAGGCATGGAGCCCCCTGGGGCAAGAGAGATCATCAGATCGATATACAGAATCTCACTAGAGAAACCTCAAAGGCAATATGCAACAGTTGGAAGTAGGGTATTACCTCACCGTGAGGGCCTGAACCAGGATAAACTTGTTTCATGTTCCTTTGCAATCCATCAAGTTTAGGTCTCATGAGTAGCCCCATATAATTATTGCCAATAGAAAGCATGGATAGTTGGCATGCTAGGTAGGGGCTTTGTCGAGATCATCGTCATCAAGCTTGATGGATCCAACCACCAGAGTCGATGGCATCAAGCTCAATCCCGGACAAGCGATTAGCTTCGGGAACCTCGACTTTGATGGCGACAAACTTGGCAATCTCACCCTGACTGACTCGGATTCGACCCGATCGACCATGAATTAGGCCGACTTCGCACTAGTCGGCTTACTCAATGCCGCAACAATTTTTGGTGACTTGCTTTGGCGATTTCCAAGACCTACGAGTCTAGGGACAACTCTTTTACCCAATGTTCAACTTGGACTCGGCCTTGAGCCGGCCGAGATCGGGCTAGGGGAGTAGGATATCATCAATCTCCCATTCGGACTCGGCAACGCCGCAGATATCTTCAATCTAAGTCTGATGCGGCAAAACCAATCCCCTAGATGATACGGCCCAGAGCTGCTCTAGATCAGATCTTGGGAGGTTGGAGTTGTGATCACCCCCTGAACTACTCTGAGACTGACTCACAATCGGACAGCAGCTCAGGAAGTTTTTCTCCACCACGTGAAGTGTTCATGGTGTCAAAGGGATCAACCATTGAGCAAGACGCACGCTGACTACACAATTAGCATGAGGAGGAAGCCCGCTGACTGCGTGAGCAACAGGAGGAGGATGCATGACACCTACAAGCTGAGCACGACGCCTGCAATGACATCTTGTGCAAGGCTAGGCGGACTGCTCAAGAGGAGATCCTTGCCATGAAGTCTTCGTAACCCCACAACAGAATGTTGTGGCCGTGGCCACATTGTTAGACACCTTGCAGTTCGGGCCCAACCACCAGGCTACCCTGACTATTGAAAGGATCAAGGCTATGATCACTACGGCAGGATGCCAACAACGACAGTAGTCTGGAGACACACTGATACCGCCAAACAAAACAGTTTTAGATGCAGTGATCTCATCTGCCTCAGCACGACGCCGGGCAGCTGGCTCAAGCCAGCGTCACTCGGAGTCCCACCATATGTCTCTCGACAACCGAAACAGTGACTGACGGCGAGATCATCACGAGGAGCACCATGACAACCAGGATACCTGAGGACGACTATGGCGAGATCTCCGTCACGACATCAACACCCGACACCAGGAACGTGAGGAGGATGAATACCGCCGACTCGTAGATGAGTATGAGCGCTTTAGCCTCCACCACGAGTGGTTTCATCACCGCAGTCGGAGTCGGAGCCCTCACCTAGACGAAGGTGTTCTGGTGTTCATCCACAAACTACAACAAGTCGACTGGCCATTTGGCTTCAAGCCGACTGGTATAGAAAAGTATGAGGGAAGACCAACCTGGAGTCTTGGCTGACTGTATACACCTTGGCAATCCGCGTGGCTGGAGATGATCACAAGGCCATGGCTAACTACCTGCTAGTCGTGTTGGCCAACTCAGCAAGAGCATGGTTGACGGGGCTTCCTAGGCGGTCAATTGGCTCCTTGGGGGAACTTCGTGAACGCTTTGTTGCAAACTTCCAAGAAACCTATGAAAGGCCATCATCCGAGCATGATCTGTATCAGTGCCACCAAAGAAAGAACGAGTCCCTCCATGACTTCATCAAGCGGTTCTCCGAGAAGAGGAACTCAATACCCAAGATCAATGACGAGGTTATCATTGTTGCTTTCCGTAAGGGAGTAAAAGACACCCTGTTCATCGCGAATTTCACTCAGAAGCCTCCTAACTCTGTCAAGGCTTTGTTCGATATGGCAAACAAGTACGCTGACTCAGCTAATGCCGTCGTTGAGGCCCTCGATGACAAAAAGGAGCCTTGACAAAAGGTGCGGAAGGACACCGATGACACGGCCCTGACTAAGGCTGGGAGCCGCAAACATAAGTCGGATGACATGGTGGCGACCGTATAACACAACCGTCCGTGACCCATGAGGATGGACAACTACCAAAAATTCATGAACGGGCCATGCCCTTTCCATCCAAAGGGAAAACACGCGGCCAAAAATTGCTTCATGCTCAAGAAGTTTGCTTCCGAGCAGACATCAGCATACGGCTAGCAAAAAGACAAAGACAAGCCGGACTTGGGCGCAGCCGGCGACTATCAAGATCCCCAGGCTGAGCTCAATCACATATTTGGAGGGCCATCTGCATACAAATCCAAGTGCAAACAAAAACTAACCGCCTAAGAGATTAACTCGGTCTTATCAGATGCCCCCCAATTTCTGTGCTAGTCAGAAACAGCAATCACCTTTGACCGCGTGGATCACCCCGACCGAGTAACGCATCCGGGATAATATCCGCTCGTTCTAGACCCAGTCATCAGAAGTGTCAAACTGAAGAAGGTTCTCATCAATGGAGGAAGCGCACTCAACATCTTGTTCACCAAAATGCTTGACGACATGAAGATACCAAGATCTGAGCTACGGCCGAGTATAGCTCCCTTCCATGGGGTAATCCCCAACCTCTCTTCAACTCCACTCATACATATCGCTGTGCCGGTTACTTTCGGCACGCCAAAAAATTTTTGCACGGAGAACATCTGCTTCGAAGTTGTCGACTTCGAGATGGCGTATCACACCGTACTCGGACGGCCTGCACTCACCAAGTTCATGGCGGTTCCTCACTATACATACATGATGCTCAAGATGCCAGGACCAGCAAGAGTACTTTCTCTACGCAGCGACGTTAAGCAAGCCTTAACCTGCAACAAGGAGAGTTGTGAGCTGGCCCAGTCTCACGAGATGGCAGTCAGACGAAGCAATATCTGATTAGCTACAACGACTACAAATGAGGATGACCAAGACCCAGCGAAGAAAGCGACCAAGTCAGGAATGTCAGCAGACTCAGAAATGAAGAAGATCTCCCTGGTCCCTTCTGACCCCACCAAGACTGCGCTTGTCGGGACCGAACTCAACCCCAAATAGGAAGACAAGCTCATCAACTTCCTCCATGCGAATAGGGACATATTAGCTTGGAAGCCTTCTGACATGCCTGGTGTACCAAGGGAGGTGATCGAGCATTCCCTAAACGTCAAGCTGGATGCCAAACCGGTCAAACAATGGCTCCGGTGCTTCGCACAAGACTGCAAAGATGCTATTCGGGAGGAGATAACCAAGCTCCTAGCAGTCGGGTTCATCAAGGAGGTCTACCACCCAGATTGGCTAGCAAACCTAGTCCTGGTCTGGATGAAGAACGGTAAATGGCGTATGTGCGTTGACTATACTGTCGATGCTTTATATCGGCAATAATAATATGGGGCTACTTGTGAGACCTAAACTTGATGGATTGCAAAGGAACACAAAACAATTTATCCTGGTTCAGGCCCTCGATGTGAGATAATACCCTACTTCCAGCTGTGGTGTATTACCTTTGAGGTTTCTCTAGTGAGATTCTGTTCTACCCTCAGGGGGCTCCCTGCCTTCCCTTATATACCGACGAGGCAAGGCTACAGGGTAGGAATTCCAGTCCGACTCCGACAAAGGGATTTCCTTCTAGAGATACAACGTGCCCGACTAGGACTATATCCTTTCCTTATCGTACAAGGTAATATTCACCGTGTCCTGTTGCATCCCTAATTACAGGATTGGGCCTATCCTCTGTCCGAGTGGCCAGAAAGTTTCCCATGAGGTACCCGGGGCCCATGTCCTCCATAGTAGCCCCTAAGACCTTCATAGTTGAGTCACAGCTGATGCCGAGTGCTCATCCTCCTTAGTGAAGATTTTCCAAGTGCCTTGCTCCCGAGTACCCTTTGTCCGAGTACCTCTTCTCCAAGTTCCGCTTCATATCAGCTGGCAACGAGGCTATGAAGGGCTTCATAGAAAACATGAATAGTGTGCACCAAATAGGCGCACCTTTTAGGTGTAGCCCCCCAACTTTGTGCTTAATTGTGAAACAATTAATCATAAAGTCAAAGATCTTTAACCTGTAAACCTTTTCCGAGTAGCATACTACCTAGAAATTAGGCTCTTCAGCATCATGTCAGCTAGAAATATTTTTGTTCATGGTAATTTTGGCTAAGCATGTAAGTCGAGTACCACTTCATGGATTTTTAACCCAATATGTGGTTAGGTTTTCTTGAGAGATACCTACATCCCTAATTTTAGTGGAGAGCAGCTGTTGATCTTTTTAAGGATATATCCTCAATATCTATCGATTAATTTAGATATCTGAACACATGTGTCCAGTAATTAGGCTTAACATGAAGTATATCTGATTATTCTGATTGGTTTCTATAAAATAGCATCTGTACTGTGATTTTAACACAGCCAGCAGTCGGCCCAATAGGACATGCCATTTAGAAACTCATATCTTATGGCCCATCACCAAGCTAGTCGGGCCAGGCCCACTAACCCGATTCAGGCCTTATAAATCAGTGGGAGAGAGAAAAGATTCCCCTTTCTTCCTGAATCTGCCGAATCGCTTCGTCTTCCTGAAACTGTGCCCAAATTTCGCACCTCCACCTCGCTAAGGTTCACTGCTACTCGCGCTCCCAGCTTGAGACTTTTTAAGTTCCGCCTCCTAGCGTCAATTCCAAGCTCCTCAAGCCTTTTCGCAATTCAAGATCCTGAGATGATAGCTGAATTGTGGCCGATGTGAGACTACAGTCCAGTGAAGTTGAAGCTATTGGAGAAACGGATGATCTTGCAGCAGCAGGAGGTCATCCACTGGCGCACCGCCAAGGGCGAATCCGTTCTAGCCCCCAAACCAGGTGAAACTGTTGTTTTTACCTCGTTCTTCGATCGCGGCTTGGCTCTCCCCTCTTTGGATTTTCTTTGCCAATTCCTTGCTTTTTATCAAATCGAGTTGGTGAATCTCAATCCCAACTCAATCCTTCATATTTCTATCTTCACCACCCTCTGTGAATCTTTTTTGGGAGTCAAGGCCCATCTCAATCTCTTTCGATACCTCTTCTATATCAAGCCCCAACCTTCTGAGACCAAGATCCAGATCATCATGGGAGCAGGCCTTCAGCTTAGAAATGAAATGAAGAGAATCTACCTCAATGTCCCCCTGAAAACTTCTCTCAAGGGGTGGCACCAAGAGTGGTTTTACTGTTTAAATCTTGAGCCCTCTCTTCCCCCTTTCTTTGGATCCCCTCCATCTGTTCTGCCCAGCTTGTCCTCGGTGCCAACACACGAAGAGATGGGCAAATGTACAGCTAATGGAGAAG
Source organism: Oryza meyeriana var. granulata (assembly GCA_003991445.1). Classification (NCBI taxonomy): domain Eukaryota; kingdom Viridiplantae; phylum Streptophyta; class Magnoliopsida; order Poales; family Poaceae; genus Oryza; species Oryza meyeriana. The sequence continues at coordinate 22,597 of RYFJ01001512.1, forward strand.
ATTGATCTCCTGAAGGGCATGGGCTTGACAGGTCCATGGGTGGCGAGGTTCTTCTTGAACCGCCGCACCCAACCATTGAAGGCCAGGAGCCACTTCGGTTGGTATTACCAGGGCAAGGACGACCCCAGCTAGGAGTATCCTGACGTCGCTAACAAAGACAAGGTCACTGACACCTTGTTAGGCTTCTTCGTCAATGGGGTGGTGGAGACCAAGGATGAAGAGTGAGCCCCCAAGCCCTACTGCCAGGGCAGGCCCTAGCCAAAGGTAGTCTTGATCTGTTACCGATCGGCAATGAATGTTGTGAATGCCTGTCCAATTCTGCAATGTATGATATACGTTATCCAAATATTTATAGGACTGCGAGGAATTTGATGCTGATTCCCAGGACCAATTGGTCGTGGGATCAAAGAAACGCCCAACGAGCCCTTCTGCTGCCCAACCTAGCCCCAAGAGAGCTGGGAAAAGACTAGCAACTGACCAGGGGAAGAAGAAGAGCATGCCAAGTACGGCGCAGGGTAGCCTAATGATCAAGGACCCCATCAGCTCAGCCCCCAAGTCGCCAAGCCGAAGGCCAGCGCCATCGAGTGCCTCGACCCCCTAGTCGGCTCCGTCAAGCACAACACCAATTGGGGCAAGCTCGCCTCCACCGACTGCCATGCCGACGAGCGCAACAGCCGATGGCTTTCCGCCACCGAGTAGGCTGTCAAGCCCCTTGCCAACCTCCACCGGTGCACCACTATGGAAGTTCAAAACTTCCAAGAGGTAGTAGAGAATCTTCAATCTTCTTAGAGACTTGAATGTTGTTGTATTATCATGATTGTCAATGATTTATGTAGGAAGCAAAGTGACACAGATCCTAGGGGGACTGCACCACCAACCCCTATTGCCGAATCCATCCTTGCTAAGCCAGAGCGAGCTATGCTACTGACCGAGCTAGAGGCCGCCCCAGCTACTGAGGTTGAGGCGATCCCGACAGCCAAGCCACCAGTACCTGCCAGCCAGGACGTCGTGGTTGAAATTGTAGCTCCAGCCCCCGAGCCAATCCCAGAAGCCCCTGCAGTAGTTGAGCTGAGGCCCAGGACCCCATCGCCGGAGTTGTCATCATCTTCTGAAGAGGGTGATCTCCCCAGGCTCGAAACTCCTTCGCCAAATCTCCCTAGAACATTTTCTTGGGTTACTCCTGACTGGGTGGTGGAGAGTTTTGAACACGACGAGCAAGCAGCCCTAAGAGAGAGGACCAATCTGATGTACGCTGCAATTGCTGCGTCGAAGGGGATTCAGGTACACAATCAATCCTGCTGCGTTGGCTGACTGATGATTTTTCTGCATCTTGTAATCTGTCTATCGATTTTGACTGACTTTGGTGTGTCGTGAGCAGAAGGTTGTCGACCGCTCTGAAAAATGGGCAGACCGAGCTCACCCCTCAGCTGCTCTAGGTGGCTAAGGACAACTTGGAGCGGGCCAGCCAGGAGAGAGAAACATGGATGAGGGGGTCCGTGGACAAACTCAGGGATGAAAACTGGGCCCAAGCCGAGAAGATAAGAAGTAAGTTTCCTTGTTGTTGTCTTCCCAAGTGAATCCCCGATACACTTCTCTGCAATATTGAGTCTTGACTGTCTTATGTTGCAGAACTTGAGTCTAAGCTCAGCGCCCAAACCAAGGAGAACGAGCACCTTGAGAAAAAGTTGAAGGAGGTTGATAAGGCCAAGGCGAAGGTGGAAGTCGACTATGCCAGTAAGTTTCCTGCTCAGCTGTAAATTGGCTCCATCTACTTGCTCCAGCCGACTGATATGCCTATTGATGCATGGGCAACGTCCAAGGCCAACTCAAAGATCCAATTTGGCACCTTTGCGGAGGAAATCAAGATTATCATGGAATCGTGACAGATCATCGTTGACTCCGTGAAGACTCTCCTTGACATCATGCAGCCGCCCACCTTGGGTCCAGCTCTAGTTTGATTGCCCAAGTAGCAGAACGCCTTAGTGAAGCTCCGAGTATCTTGAAGAAGTACTTGGATGAGCACGTTGCAGTAGGAGTTGCCTAGGCACTAGCCATGACCAAGTCGCTCTACCCCAAGGTAGATATCGAGGCCATTGGTGAGGGCTTCGCTGAGGGGACGACCCCAAAGGAAGGCATGGAGCTGGTAAGCCAGGTGAGGTCAACCATAGAGGTGATAGCCAGGGACCTGATGATGTGAACATAAAATAATTATGTAGTTGGTGCTTACCAAAAAAATATGTGAATATTGTAAGTATTTTGCTAATGCTTTGCTAAATTCGGCTGAGTACTTGTCTATTTTGAATCATTATTAGTTTTACCCGATTAGGTAGTTTACGCCGAGTGGTTAGAGGTAAATTTAGGAAAAGCGTTCACCTCACAGAACTATACTCGGGCAAACTTAGCATAATCATTGTAGAACTTCATGACTCAGATTAAACAAGCTTGGATTTTATTAGCAAAAGCAAGGCATGTAAATCATATAGCCCCCAACTCACTACTCGGTTGAGACAAGTGATGTAGTGAGTCAAAGAAAAAAGCTTTATTCATATATATAAAGAAAATACAAGAGTCATGTATCAAAAGGATGTAGCTATTCTATATTCCATGAGTTCCTGACTAGGACACCGTCTTCTGTCTTCAGTCGGTAGGCGCCTGGATGTGTCACTTTAGCAATAATGAATGGCCCCTTGCAAAAGGGAGATAATTTATGCCTGTCTTTGGTGGTTTGAATTTTTCTCAAGACGAGATCTCCCACCAAAAAGGTGCGGCCATGAACATTCCAACTATGATAACGATGCAGGCCTTGAAGATATGTGTTGACTGGATGGTTGCGATGTCCCTTGCTTCCTCCAACTGATCTAGTTCGACCAGTCGGTCTTTAGTTGATTTTGCATTTGAGTGGGCCCAAACTCGTGGTGAGCCGAACTCCAGCTCGGTTGGTAACACAGCCTCCGTACCATAGACTAGGAAGAAAGGGGATTGCCTTGTTGCCCGACTAACCATGGTTCTTAAAGACCAGAGAACAGATGGAAGCTCTTGCACCCACCGCCTTGCATATGGCTGTAGTCAGTCGAACACCCTAGTCTTGATACCTTGTAAGACCATGCCATTGGCACGCTCAACCTGCTCATTGCTTCATGAGTGTGCCACATAAGTATAGTAGATTTTGATGCCGAAGTCGTCATAGAAATCTTGGAAAATGCCGTCGGTGAACTGAGTGCCGTTGTTCGTTATAATGCGGTTGGCAACTCCAAATCGGTATAAAATACTCATGATGAAGTTTTTTGCCCTTGCCGCTGTTATGGTAGCAACGGGTTTTGCCTCGATCCACTTTGTAAATTTGTCCACTGCAACGAAAAAGTGTGTGAACCCTCCTGGTGCTTTTTTGAATGACCCGACCATGTCAGGCCCCTAGACTGCAAAGGACCAAGAGATTGGAAATGTTTGTAGTTTTTCAGCTAGAAGATGTGTTTGCCGAGTGAAAAATTGGCATCCCTCGCATGTCCGAACTATGTCTTTAGCGTCTGTAACTGTAGTCAGCCAGAAGAAGACTTGTTTGTAAGCCTTTCCGACTAACGTCCTTGATGCAGCACGGTTGCCACAGATTCCCGAGTGGATGGACTGTAGTATCTGCTTGCCCTCCTCAGGAGTGACGCAGTGCATGAGGACTCCGGATGCACTTCTTCGATAAAGGTCTTCACCGACTACGAGGAAACTTTTGCTTCAACATTTGATTTGCTCGGATTCGTTGCGATCTTCTGGGAGCTCATCTTCCAGGAGAAACTTGATGATTGGAGTCTGCCAATCTTGAGAGATGATTAGTACTTCATTTGCTCCTGGGGTAGGTTCGACCCCCGATTGCTTGAGTACTGGTTTTTGCTTGACTGACGGTTCAATAGTTGGTTGACAAACATTCCAATTGGGACCACTTCTCGTTTGGATCCCATGTTGGCTAACTCGTCTGTAGCTTCATTATATTGGCGCAACACATGTGTGATCTCCAACCCATCGAACTTGTTTTCTAGCTTTCATACTTCTAACAATATGCCACCATGTTGTCATCCAAACACATCCAGTCTTCATGACCTGGTTGACCACGAGATGAGAATCCCCACATACTACCAATCGGTGGATGCCATGTGATATTGTGATGCGGAGCCTGTGGATGAGTGTTTCATACTTAGCGACGTTGTGGGATGCTGGAAAGTGAATATGGAGGACGTATTTCAATTTTTCCCTGATGGGTGACGTCAGAACAACGCCAGCCCTGGCTCCACCGATCCGTAGAGAACCATCGAAGTACATCGTCCAGTATTCTAACTTGTCTATTGATGTAGCCATCTGAACCTCCGTCCACTCAGCTACCAAGTTGGCTAGTGCCTGTTACTTGATTGCTGTCCGAGGTTGAAAGATAATGTCAAATGCCATCAGCTCGAGCACCCATTTAGCGATTCTGTCAGTGGCCTTGTGGTTGTGTAGGACGTCCTAGAGTGGATACGATGTGAAAATTGTGACTTGATGTGACTAGAAATAGTGCACCAACTTCTAGACAGTTATAGTAAACCATAGAGCAGCTTCTGGACTTGGGGATATCTTATCTTAGAGTCGGCTAGGACTTCACTCACGAAGTAAACTAGCCACTGTACCTTTTGTACGTGCCCAGGCTCTGCCCGCTCTATGACCAACACTGTGTTGACTACTTGAGAAACTTAGGGCGTAGGTGATGCCAATACCAATGGTGACGTGAGAAACCTCTTGAAGTCTTCTAGAGCTTGTTGGGCTTCGGGCGTCCATTGAAGGTTGTCAACTTTCTTGAGTAATTTGAAAAAGGGCATGCCCTGTTTGCCGAGTCGTGAAACAAATCGGCTGAGTGCCGCCATGCAGCCAGTCAACTTCTGCCCATCCTTCTAGCTAGTCGGGGGGGCCATATTCATGATAACGTTGACTTTCTCTGGATTAGCCTTGATGCCTCGGTGCGATATGATGAAGCCGAGTAATTTTCCCGAAGGTACTCCGAAGACGCAATTTTCCAGGTTCAACTTCATCTTGAATCTCCGAAGGCTTTGGAATCTTTCCTCTAAGTCGGCAATGAGGTCTTCCTTGACTTTGGTCTTGATTACCACGTCATTGACATACGCCTCCACATTGCGCCCGAGTTGAATGTGAAGACACCGCTAGATAACACGTTGATACATTGCACTAGCATTTTTGAACCTAAACGACATAGTGACATAGCAGTATGCTTCAAATGGCGTGATGAAAGAAGTCTTTAGGCAGTCCTCCTCCTTCAGACTAATCTAATGATATCCTGAGTAACAATCAAGAAAACTGAGTAACTCGCACGCCACAGTGGAGTCGACCACCTGATCTATCCTAGGTAGACCAAATGAACCCTTGGGGCACGCTTTGTTCAAGTCAGTATAGTCGACGCACATGCGCCATTTACCGTTCTTCTACTGGACTAGAACTAGGTTTGCCAGCCAATCAGGGTGGTAGACCTCTCTGATGAACCCGGCTGCAAGGAGTTTGGTAATCTCCTCTCAAATAGCATCATTGCGGTCCTGTGCGAAGCACCGTAGCCGTTGTTTGACTGGTTTGGCGTCCGGCTTGACGTTGAGGGAATGCTTGATCACCTCCGTTGGTACACCAAGCATGTCGGAAGGTTTCCAAGCAAAAATATCCCTGTTTGCCTAGAGGAAGGTGACGAGCGCGTCTTCCTATTTTGGGTTGAGTCTGGTCCTGATGAGTGCAGTTTTGGAGGGATTGGAAGGGTCTAGGGGGATCTTCTTTGTTTTTGAATCCGCTGAAATTCCCGACTTGGTTGCTTTTTTCGCCGGAACTTGGTCGTCCTCGTTTGCAGTTGTGGTGGTTAATTGGATGTTGCTCTGCCCGACTACCGCTTCTTGAGATTGGGCCAGCTCGCAGCTCTCCTTGTCGCAGGTGAAGGCTTGCTTGACATCGCTGCACAGGGATGTACTCCTACTGGTCCTGGCATCTTGAGAATCATGTATGTGTAATGAGGCACTGCCATGAACTTGGCTAGTGCTGGCCGTCCGAGTATGGCATGATACGCAGTATCGAAGTCAGCAACCTCGAAGCAGATATTCTCGGTGCGAAAATTCTCGCGCATGCCAAAGGTGACTGGCAGAGTTATCTGTCCGAGTGGAGTGGAAGAGACACCGAGGATAACCCCGTGGAAGGGCACTGTACTCAGCCGCAGCTTGAATCGAGGAATCTTCATCTCGCTGAGCGTCTTGGTGAACAATATATTGAGAGCATTTCCCGCATCGATAAGAACCTTCTTCAGCTTGATACTTCTAATGACCGGATCCAAGACGAGTGGGTAATGCCCTGAGTGCGTGACTCAGTCGGGATGGTCTGCGCAGTCAAATGTGATTGCCGTTTCTGACCATCGCATATATTGGAGGGCGTCTGCTGAGACCGAGTTGACTTCTCTAGCTATTAGCTTCTGTTTTCTCTTGGACTCGTAGACAGACAGCCCTCCGAAGATATGGTTGAGCTCAGCCTAGGGATCTTGGTAGTCATAGGCTATGCCCGAGTCTGTCTTCTCCTTGTCTTTGTTGTTGCCAGATGTTGAGGTATGCTCGGAAGCAAATTTCTTGAGCATGAAGCAATCCTTAGCCGCGTGTTTCCCTTTAGGATGGAAAGGGCATGGCCCGTTCATTACTTTTTGGTAATTGTCCATCCTTGAGGATTGCGGCCGACTGCTCTCCGCAGCTGCTACGACGTTGTCCGACTTGCGCTTGCGGTTGCTGGACTTGGTCTGTGCTGCGTCGTTAGTATCTTTCTTGTCCTTCTATAGGGACTCCTTCTTGTCGTCCAGGGCCTTAGCGACCACATCGGCTGAATCAACGTATTTGTTGGCCATATCAAATACAGTTTTGATAGAAGAGGGAGGCTTCCGAGTGAACTTAGCGATGAACGAGGTGTCCTTGACTCCCTTGCGGAAGGCGGTGATGACGACCTTGTTCTTGATCTTCGAGATCGAGTTCCTCTTCTCAGAAAACCTCTTGATGAAATCGCGTGGAGACTCATTCTTCCTTTGATGGCATTGATATAAGTCATACTCAGAAGACGGCCTCTCCTATGTTCCTTGGAAATTTGCAATGAAGCATTCTCGGAGTTCTCCCCAAGAGCCGATTGACCACTTGGGAAGTCCCGTTAGCCATGTCCCCGTCGAGTCGGCTAGGGCGATCGGGAGCTAGTTAGCCATGGCTTTGTGGTCACCTCCGGCTGCGTGGATCACCAAAGTGTAAACTATGAGCCAGGACTCGGGATTGGTGTTCCCGTCGTATTTTTCAATTCCAGTCGGGTTGAAGCCGGATGGCCAGTCGACTTGTTGTAGCTCGTGGGTGAACACCGATACTCCGTCATCTAGGTGAGGGCTTCAACTCCAACTACGGTGATGAAACTGCTCATGGTGAAGGCCGAAGCACTCGTTTTCATCCTCTAGTTGACGGCGCTCCTCTTCCTCGTGTTCTCATCGTATGGCGTTTATATTTTGCCGGAGATCACGCTGTAGTTGGCCTCGGGCATCTCGGTTGTCATGGCTGTAATATACCCAAACGTGAGCCCTAAATAACTTGTGAGCCATGTTGGTGGTAACTGAAAAACTCTTATGCCTTGTTGAATCTAATTTCATATAATGCATTTTCACCTCCAAATTTTATTTCTTTTATCCTTGTATAACCTAATAGAAATTATAGGTACAACCTGAACTATTGAAAAATATAAAGGAAACCTTGGAGAGATAAAAATCTGGGGAAAATTTTCATAAAAACTACACCCCATCAACTACCTATTGAAATTTTTGTTACATTTTATCATCTCAGTGAGTAGCTCAAATAAATACTTTAAAACCAGCAAAATGGTAGAAAACCTCCACTGCAGACAGGCCATTTGTCAATTTTTAAAGAATTTATTCGTAACCCTCCTTCCGACAAAAATTTTCCAGAATGTAGATCAAGACCTTAACTAATTACAGTACAATTTGCAATGCCTTCCTCACAAGATTGTACATAAAATGACAGGCCAAAGCTCACTGGCTTAGGCTGGGGTGCAGAGGGGGCTGATTTTTGTACCAAACTTTGCAATTTCACCAAGAAACATTTACAAGTCACATGACCCTGAGGTTTGGCACATTGTTGGACAACATCACCCTCTAAGCACAGTAATTTTTCCATAATTTGATTCCCACTGTAACTAAGTCAAATGACTAGATCAATGTAACCTTCAACTACTTCATTTATACTTAGTCTCTAGAGGGTTTCTCTCTTGCCTCTCACTGCCAAGTGGGCCCCAGCCACCGTGGGTCCCACCGGTCGGCCATAGAGACTCTCCAACATGGCCCCACCCAGCAGAACGCACGTGCCACGCATGAGGACACGTGCCAGCCCGCCGACAGTGCTCCTCCCCACCTCACCGAGCGGCGCCAGCGCCTACATCTCCTTTCCCTTGGCCGGGTCGACGACAACCTGAACCATTTCGCCATTATGCTCTCCACTCCAGCCTCCCTCTGCTCCATGGAAAGCCTGAGGCAAAACCCCACCACAATGCCGGGAACACTGCCTCCTTCCTCGGTGTTGCCGGGCTCACCGCCATCGCTGTCCTCCTCTGGTGAGCTTCGCTGCAGCCAAGCTATGGGAACGTGATAACCTTCCAATCCCTAATCCATTTTTCCCTTCATCTTCCCCTGTCCTCAAGGTTGAAGATGCCGCGTCATGCACCCGGCTCCTGAGACCGTCGCTATGGCGTGACCGCGTTCTCCCTGACCAAGGCAAGACCAGCGTCGATCTTTGGCCAGCAGCCTTGCAACCCCAAGATGACCACAAGGCCCGAGCATGAGAAGCTGATGAGCCCTGAAGCATTAGATCCACGTCTCCTTCTTCTCCGCCGACCGCTGCACCTCTTTCTTATTTTCTCTAACCATGGTGAGCAATACTCCGATTCCATGCACATGTAGCTACCTCAGTACCTCACTAAGCCAAGGCCTATGGCTCTCCTCTGGATTGCAGCCCAGATCTAGCCGACGCCATTCCCCCGGAGTACCCCACCGCTGCTGCACCACTTCTGGAGAGCTCGCCACCGTCCCAGCCTTGTCGAGCCACGCAACATCTTCGGTAAGCACCCTTGGCACCTTAGATACCAAATGCATCCGTTGCTTTGGCCTATAATGAGATATGCACTTGCATGCCGAACCATGTCGCCGCCTCTGCCGTCGTCACCATTAATTCCGGTCACCATTGAAGCCAAGAAAGCCACCGATAGCTGTATCTAGGAACCCTCTACCTTGTCTCTTTTGATAACTCGGCAAGATCTGCCGCCGTTCACCATCGCCGCCATCGCGAGCCCTGTCTCGAGCCGCTGACAAGCGGGCTCCACCGTGTTAGCACATGAGGGCCACTATCAGTGAGGATTTAAAACGTCCGAGGTCCTTTTAGGAAAAATACCTGACACTGATGAGTGGGCCCTGGATCTATATGTAATAACTAAAATCAGCGAGGACTCTTAACAAAAACCGTTCTTCCACTTGTTTTAGGACCACGGATTGATTCCCAGAAACCCCAGGGGCCTCGGCACAAATATCGTTTCACTGACATGTGGACCCCCTTAATTTATATCCGAGAGAAACCGAGAAAATGATTAAAATCTTTTCTGTTGCACTAGGAAATGGATTTAACTTTAAAAATTTATAGAAAATTCATTTCAACTCCAATTGAGATGGGAAAATTGCAGTAGACTCATAAAATTGTGACCTATTTTTCTAGAAGGTTAAAATCCACAACATAAGCCTCAGGAATATTTCTAAAAATTTAATAATAATAATATACCACATTTCTAGTATAAAACCTTTAAAAATTTGTATCTCCCAAACAAAAGCTAGTAAAATAGAAATTTCCTTCTCAAAAATCCTCCCATAATAGTACTAACCAACTGTAAAACATGCATGCATAATAGAGGATTTTGAGTTTCTCGTATATTTGTATTTATTCGATTATACATCATTTGTTTAGAGGGGGAAGTCGAGTTTGACGAAGAGGCTGAGCTTGATGCTGATATAGGAATTACTACTGAGCTAGGCAAGCAACCTCTGCTCTCCCTTTAAACATATTGCTCCTATGTTTTGGAGGAAAATTGTTTGTTTTACTAAATTGCATGCTATTTATAAATATGATTGGAAATCGGTGATTTGTAGCTAATGCCAATTAGATGCATTATGAAAACTCCTAAAACTTGAATTCCTCACCATTGTAGCCAAAGGATGGGTATGGAGTGCCTTTCTCACTCATATGGGCTTATCTATGATATAAATATATGTTTATATGCTTAGCCATGCTTAGCTTTGTATTTTAAATTCATTTGACACCTTATAAATAATGAAATGTGTATTTTAATAATTCTGGACAGAAATGTGATTGGTGGTAAAATGATGCATTAAAATGAAGAAAATGATTTTTAGACTTGGGCGGCAAGTGGTATGCATATTTGATAGTTGCATACTGAACTCAATGTTTTTTACTATGGAATATAGTATGACCACATGTGCTGATATGGATCAGTCATAGCTTACTAAGTTGCTCAATATTTAGCCTTGCATTTGGTAGGCTGGAGTAGTATGAGTTACGATATTGTAGTGACTCATAGGAACTACCTATTAACCCGTAACGGTGTAGGCGTCTAAGTCTATCCAATACAATAATATAGTGCCTCGTGGGGAAACAGACGGTTTACCACCACGGCGCCAGGTTAAGGCATGGGCCCACCACCTAGTGGCTCTAGAGTTGCTCCTAGAGTGGATCTTCACTTGCCATCAGTGGTGCAGGGCTAAATAGTGAGCAATGTAAAGGTTGTGTTGTGGGTAGTGAAACGAGTACTATGGTATCGCGTGGCATGTCAGACATGATCACTATTACACATCGTGTGGGTAAAGTGTACACACTCTGTAGAGTTAGAACTAATAAATTAGGCGTGCTCGCGGTCATGGGTGGCCTAGTGACTTATGTTGAGTATAGATTTATGAAAGTGTGTTAAATATTGTGTGAGTACAAATGGGAAAGTTTGAGGGAAGGATTTTGTGAACTCCTTGGCTTACCACCATGGAGGGTGGTAAGTGCCACTTATATGTTTTGAAATGGAATCAAGATATAGATAGATATATATATATATATATATATATATATATATATATATATATATACATTATGGATTCTAATTACATGTTTGTGAACTGGGCCTTAAAAAATGTTTACAAAAATCAAACCTTGCTTTTACGCAAATGAGTAGCCCTATTAGCTTTTCCTTGATATTACCCTTCATATATTTTAGGTTTGGCATTGACAGTACATTGTAAAAATGTACTGATTCTTGCACTTGCGTGTTGTTTGTTGTCTTTAGGATTTGATGCAGGTGAGGAGTTAGTGGATGATAGTTGCTTGATGGGGATATTCCTGAGTTTCAGGACGGTTCACACTAGGGCTTACCCTAGTCGGTCGCTTGTGGGATATTTTGGGTAGAACAAGCTTCCGCGAACCACTATCTATTTGTCCGGTCGGCCCATGTAAAATATGGACGTATCACTAAGTTACTTAACAAGTTAGACTACTACCTTATATCATGATGTCAACTGTTAAGATGAAAGTACAGAGCTAGTATCAACTCCTGGGGCTAGGCTTGTACGAGTACAGACTCAAAACGTCTGAGATATTTACTTAATAGCCAGTGGGATCGAGTCCTTTGTGGTATGTATTCTGTGGTCGCCTTCATCGAGTTGTTGACAGGCATACTTCGGGGAGGATTGGCAAAAGGCTATTTCGTTAGGTATCTCATTTGTTTCGTGCCCGGCACTTTGAGTTTGTACTAATTCGTCATTCGCTATGTCAAGTCAGCTTTGAGGGGATGGTGGTTACTGTAATTATTTGGGTATTATTCGAGACCCCACCACCCCAAGAGTTAGCATTGGCATGGTGAATTGCGAAATACGGTACAAGCCATGGAGTGAACCCACAACGGTGGTCATCCTGATGTCGCCACCGCTGGTCATCGTTTTGCTTGCCGAGTGACGTGTGGCACGACTCCATGCGTGGCTGACTGGAGCTAGCAGCCCGGCATCGTGCTAAGGCAGATCAGATCGCCATATCAGAAGCCATCCTATTGGATGGTATGAGTGTGTCTCCCGACTATTGCCGCTGCTGACATGCTGCAGCGGTAATCATGGCCTTAATCCTTGCAATCGTCAGGGTGGCCTGGTGATTAGGCCCGAACTGCAAGGTGTCCAATAAAGTGGCAGCGGCCACGATGTTCTATTATGGAATCATGAAGACGTCATGGTCGCTGACTCGGGTTTGGAGGATCTCCAGTTAAACAGTATGCCTAGCCTTGTGTAGATTGTCATTACGTGCATCGCGCTCGGCTTGTAGATGTCGTTCTTCTTCCTCCTATTGTTGAAGCAGTCAGCGAGCCTCTTCCTCCTGTTGATCGCATAGCCGGCGTGCCTCTTGAGTGGGGGTTGAGCCCTTGGACACCATGAAGATTTCGTGCGGTGGAGAGAAGCTTGCCAAACTGCTGTCCGACTGAGAGTCAGAATCAGAGTAGTTGAGGGGGGTAGTTGTAACAGCCCACTTTTGTTCATTGGTGCATAAAACCGTTTTTCATCTGCATGCACTACATGTCATCTTTCATGCAAGAAAAATCCCAGCCAACGGATTAAAGTTTGTACGATCTATATAAACTGTTCCCACCGCCCTATCTGACCCTCAATTTTTAATCTTCACCAAAAATTCTGGAAATATTCCTAAAAATTCCATACCTTACTACCAGCCTTGCTCCAAGTTTCATTTGTTTTGAAGCAAGTTGGCCCATCTAACCATCTAGTCTAATCCTCTGCTGAAATTGGAAAAAATCTGGGTACTGTTCACCCGAGAAGAGTTCTTTCCCTCTTCCTCTCGTTTTCTCCTGTTTTCTCGACCTGTTGACCCAATTCTTCCACTTGGCAACGTAGGTAACCCCTTGTGACACACTTTTTATGTTGGGCCCCACCTCTAGTTCGGACCCCACAGCCCAGCCAAGCCCAGGCCAACTGAGGCAGTCCCTATTCTCCATCGCCAAGCGAGATCACGCGAGGATCTCTCTCCACCCATGCAGCTCGACCATGTGGCTACCTCTGCCCGCCCCAGACCACATGAGAGGGAGAGGCAGAGCCACCTTGGGACCTCGCGAGATGCCCCCGACAGCCTCAGCGACGCCCTGCCCTGTCCCGTCTGTCTGCTGCACGCTTGCCCGCGCACACACCATCATGAGACCGATGGAGTAGAGCAGCGCCCCTCCCCTCTCCTCTCCCTTCCCTGCCTTCCTTCATAACCAAGCCCATGTCCTCCTGCCTCCCCAACTCGCCCTCTTTCTCATGCACCGAAGGACCCAGGGGATTGCCCCTTGGTTCGTCGGGAATGTGAGGTGCTGCCCACGGTGCCGACGAGCACACGCCTTCCGTCTAGGAGCTCCGGTGAGTTTCACCTTGTCCCAGCTGTGTCACTATGTGTTCCTGCCCGACCTAACTCCGTTTTTGCCCTCGGCATGCAGCAGGCACCACCGCAGCCCCATCGTGTTTTGTGACGCCGACTGGGTGCCGCCGTGACCTTGCAGCCGCTAAACTCCGCCCTGGTGTGTTTAATGCTGTCCTAGCTATATCACCATCTCCCCTTCACTCATTGAACTCATCGCAGCGCTTGTCTGCAGCCTCCATCACGAGCAACCCTGTCGCCGAGCCGACCACCGCCTCAACATTGCACCCCACCACCCGCACTCTTCGGTGAGCTCCTGTTTCTGCATGTGCTTTCTTTTTATTCCTGGGAGGCCACTAGTGCTCCCCACATCCTTGGCTTGGCCTGTCATGCCATTGTTTTGCCATCCACCCAAGCGACACCACCGTGGCCACATGTGTGGATGAGGCTCAATCGGAGCATGGCCGCATGGATTAGAACCCTATGACCTTGCATGTGGGACCCCTAGAGCTTCCCTGTGCCCCTGCATTCACTAGCCATGCACTAGAGCATGAGAGGACAGAGGTAGACAAGCCGTACTTTAGCTTGGCTTTTCACCGAACACCTTAGGTGCGCTTGTGTTTGAGTGAGCGACACTCATCCCATCAGCCCCATGCAAGCCAGGTTGGCCCCACTAGTGTTAGAACGGGATAAAACCATGAGTAGAGCTGCTGCTGTTGAATTCCTGATTTTGCCGGTCGTCATTAACGTACGAAGATGTGTAGGTTGCGCGTACGAAGACATCGTTTTTGGACCGAGGCGTTCGCCGCTACCGAAGCCTTCCCATAGATTCCACTTGTGCATCCAGTGAACCCTAGGCCCTAGAAACCCTCCACGCCTCCAAACGCCTTAGATTAATACTTCACGCCCAGTGGGTTTCACGTGTTAGGCCGTTTTAGCGACATGTGAGTGTGTGCGATTAACATCCTAGCGTGTTGGAGTATATCCACCTCTGGGAGCTGTCCTTAGGTTTACAGTATCACATATGTAGGTTTCGTACCATATAAATGCCCCTAGAACCAAAACATCCCAAATAGACCACCCGTTAAGTCGGTAGAATGTTTTCAGCCATTTCAGCAGTTCAGTCGAGCGAGAACGTTGTTTCTCATTTATTTTCGATTTTAAGATAGAGCAGACTTCGTTTAGCCGTTTCTCCCTCATACAAACTCGGATTCAAGCGATTCTTTTTCCTAAATTCATCTAAAATCATGCACTTCCATATTCTGCAAAAATATTTGTACTTCCTGTACTGTTAAATTTTGCCATTGTTTTCGTTGCATTCGTTTGGTATTCTCATAGAGCACGACGTTGCTGACCCAGTTGAGGTGGAACCAGAGGAGTACCAGGAAGTCCAGGAGCAAGGCAAGCACCCCCTTGATCAATTGCTCCTATATTTCAAACTTACAAACTATATTGATTGCAAACTATTATGCATGCGATGTTTTACTCGGAAATGTGTGGGATTCTTGGGTAGTTAACCTCTTGTTGCATATGCCTTGTCCTTGTTATTTGAGTATCATGAATTCCTTGTCACCTATGTTGCCACCGAAAATCTGGGTTCATGTGGTTGGGAGGATGTCAATAGGTATGCTTAGTTTGCTAATTAATCAATGCTGCTTGTTACTTGATTTTGGGATGTTGGGGAAATGAAGCATTTGTGAAATTATGGAAATGAACAGTGGGTAATTCCCCTGTGCTCTAGGTGGAAAACAAAAACTGAAAACATGCTTTCCACTTGGGCGAGTGGATGTAGTGTTTGGTGCCTTGTTTGTGGTACCGATTAGGTGGTTGTCTCGCTCGGGTCACTAAGGACCGATTCTATGGTGTAGCTAGAACCAAGAAACATAGTACAAACCACATGTGGCTCTTTTGGGGAGTCCCTGGCTCAGTATAATGTTGATACCTAGCAATAGACCCGCCGGTGGTAGTTGTAGGTCATTATTGTTGACATTGGGTTAGTGCGGGTTATGGTTATTGTCCATGGCCCGAAGGTACCTTGATTATTATTCAAGGGTGACCAGCACATCGTGTGAACCTTGGGGTTTTGGGAGGTCTACCAACTCCGTAGGGATAGATCATAAGCACGGGATATTGCTAGGTCAACGGTAGAAAGGCTTTGTGGGTGGGCAGCGGGTTTTGGAGACGACGATGACGGTGCTTACTACGGCTTACCGGTTGGTTGCCTATGGGTGGGCAGAGGCACACTTGCTGGTTTTCCGTGCATATATTATCTTGTTTTTGCTGTTGAACTCTTTGTTATTTTTTTGTTCTATTTGGCCGGTCAGCATCTATGTAATCGCTAAGTCTAAACTCTTGTACGACTTATGTTTGGACTGCTGTGAGCTGAACCTGTGATGTATGGATTATGATGTCGATGTTGAATGTGTGTGCTAGCAATTGATCGTGGGACTAGCATGGTACACACATAGGGTTCGGGGTCAAACCCAGGTCCGACAGCGTTGGTATCAGAGCCATACCGACCAAGGTTAAGTCATAGTACGCCATGTCGTTAGGTAGATTTTGGTTAGGAAAACTCCTATTCAAAACTCTCATCTATATTCTAAAAACTCTAAGTAGTCATATTACCTATTTAGCGTATCATTTTACTCTACTTACCTCCCTTTGGACAAAAGGTTTTGTCTTAAACTTATGCTTCAATGTTCAAAACTGCAGCGCCTGCCCCTTTCTTTTGAAAAGCAGCGGCCCTTGCCCTTGAAAATGGTTTCAAGTATTTTTGAATATTAGTCCTAAATGGTTTTAAAAAGTCATTAAATCTTATTGAAAAGCTACTGCAAAATGTTTGCAAAAGATGCTACAGCAAAATCTAAACTTCTATCTCCTTACCTACTGTCATTTGGTTTGAAGATGATCTTTGTGCTGCACTGTCGATGCTCTGCACCGGCAATAAAACTATGGGGCTACTCGGCGAAGGTGAATTCGGTGGATTGCAGAGGAACACAGAAAAGGTTTATACTG
This sequence comes from Oryza meyeriana var. granulata, assembly GCA_003991445.1. NCBI lineage: Eukaryota > Viridiplantae > Streptophyta > Magnoliopsida > Poales > Poaceae > Oryza > Oryza meyeriana. The sequence continues at coordinate 39,129 of RYFJ01001512.1, forward strand.
GTTCAGGCCCTCGATGTGAGGTAATACCCTACGTCCAGTTGAGGTGTTATTCCTCTGTGGTGTTTGATGATCGATGATCTTGTCTCTTGCCCTGAGGGGCGCCCTGCCTCCCTTTATATACTAGGGGACAGGGGTACATGATAAGGATCCCAGTCGGATACGGCCAAGCGATATCCTTCTTAGAGATAGAGACCTATCCGACTAAGACTATGTTTCCTCGTTATACAAGGCAAAGCCTGCCGGGTGCTATCTTATCTCTAATTACATGGTTTGGCCCATCCTCTATCCGAGTGGCCCATATACTGGTAATGAGGTACCTAGGGCCCATGGCCTCCATAGTAGCCCCTGAGACCTTCATAGTTGAGTCACAGCTGATGCCGAGTGCTCGTCCTCCACGGTGAAGATTGCCCGAGTGCGATGCTCCCGAGTACTCTTTGTCCGAGAAAGTCTTCTTCCCGAGTCCTGCTCCATGTCAGCTGGCAACGAGGCTATGAAGGGCTTCATGGAGATATATGAATAGTGTGCACCGAATAGGCACACCTATTAGGTGTAGCCCCCGACTTTGTGCTTAATTGTGAAGACAATTAAACATAAAGTCAAAGATCTTTAACCTGGATGTTTTTCCCGTGTAGATTACTACTGGTGTATGAGACTCTTCGGTATCATGTCAACCGGAATAAACTTTATAGTCTTGCCGAGTAGGGGACTACTCGTATGTAGGACTTTTCGACTTCATGTCAGTCGGAATATGTGTTTATAGTCTTGCCGAGTAGGATGCTACTCGTATATGGGACTCTTCAGCATCATGTCAGCTGGAAAAAGGGGGTTTATAGTCTTTTTCGTGTGGCGTCCCACTCAAAAGTTAGACTCCTCCGCATCATGTCAGCGGGAAAAGATATTTATAGTCTCTCCCGAGTAGTGCACTACTCGAAAGTTAGACTCTTCCGCATCATGTCAGCGGGTAAAATGTTGCTCATGGCAACTGATGGCCACGCATGTAGGCTGAGTACCACTTTATGAAAATAAATCCACGGCGTGGTCAGGTGTACCCGAGAAAGATACCTGCATCCCCAATTTTAATGAAGACCAGCTTGTGATCCTTGTAAGGATATATCCTCGAGACCTGGTGGATAAAACAGATACCCAAACATGCATGTTTAGCAATAAGGCTCTCATGAAGCATATCTGTTTACCTCATCGGCTCCTATTAGTAGCACCAGCGCTATAATTTCAACTCAGCCTGCGGGCGGCCCACATGGAGCATGCTACTGTGGGAACTCATATCTTGGTGGCCCAGTGCTGACTGTGTAGGCCCAAGCCCATCTAGTTGGCATCGGCTCTATAAAAGCAGGGAGAGAGAAAAAGTTTCCTTCATCTTCCCCAAATCAGCCAATCGCTTTGTCTTCCACCTTCGCACCCAACTTTTTGCTTCCCGCCCGGCTAGGGTTAGCTGCTGCTATTCCCCACCCGAACTCGGGCAATTCCAATCCTCTTCGTTTGTTCCAAGCCCCCGATTTGTTTTTCCCCAAATCTCGCTGCTTCTAGCCATGCCGAAAGCTTCGGATCTTGCGGGTGCGCCGGGAAGTTCTTGGCCGATTTTAGATTGCGGCTCGGTGAAGCTGAAGCGGTTGGAGAGTGAACTGAAGTTGCCAGCCAAGAGGTGATTCGCTGGCGGTCGGCTAAGGGTGAGTTGGTCCCAAATCCCCAACCTGGTGAAACGGTAGTTTTTGCCTCATTTTTCGATCGGGGCTTGTGCCTTCCATCTTCTGATTTCTTCCGCCGCGTCCTTGACTCCTACAGGCTGGAGTTGGTGCATTTGAACCCCAACTTGATTCTTCAGATCTCTATATTTGTTACTCTTTGTGAGTGCTTCTTGGGTGTTGAACCCCATTTTATCCTCTTCCGACATCTGTTCCACATCAAACCCCAACCCTCCAAGAATAACATCAATGTGATTGGGGGGCCTAGTCTCTAGCTGAGGAATGATGGGAAGAAGACATATCTTGATCTCCCCTTGAAATCTTCTCTGAAAGGCTGGCACAAGGAATGGTTCTATTGCGCAAATCTGGCTCCCTCCTTGCGCCCATTTACCGGCTTGCCGCCCGTGGTTTCACCAAACTGGTCAGCAAAGCCGTCCTTTGAAGAGATGGGCCAGGCACATCAACTGTTGGTGAAGATAGATGACCTCAAGAAGGCTGGCCTGACAGGACCTTGGGTGGCTCGTCGCTTCCTGACTCGGCGCATCCAGCCGCTGAAGCTGAGGAGTGCATTTGGCTGGGCCTTTAAAGGCAAAAACGATCCTGACCGAGTAAGCAATGAGTCGGCGAGCAAGGGGGAAGTGACCGAGACCCTGTTCGGCTACTTCTCCGAAGGGGTGGTCGCGACCGAGGACGATAACCGCCAGGTCATGGCCTATAGCTTCATTCGGCCCCGGACCAAGGTAACCTTTAATCTTCTTCTGTGATGAATGCCTGTGGAACTGTGATTGTTCAGCATTGCGTGATGTATTTTGTTGACTCACTTATAGTGGCATGAACAGTTTGATGAAGACTCCCGCCCGTTGTCGGCTGTCGCATCGAAGAAGAGGCCGAGGAGCCCCTCTGCTGCCCAACCCGACTCCAAGAGAGCGGGGAAGAAGCCCATTTTGTATCGGGGCGAGGGGGCCTTGACGCTGCGCGCCGTGGCAGTAAGCCTGAAGATAAAGGACACCGTCACCGCAGCGCCCAGGCGATCAAGCCCAAGGTTAAGACCTGTGGGTTTGAGCCCAACATTGTCGAGCCCAGCATCAGCGCCGTCGAGGGGCTAGCCAGAGCAGACGCCGCCAAGGATGGAGGCGCCCAAGCCAACCACACCGGAATCGGGGCCAACTCGGGCTGATGCGCCGCCGCCGACTGTAACGCCGACCGGGCCGACCACTAGAGCTAGCGCTCTGACAGGACCCGGGTCGCCCGGCAGGAAGCTGAAGTTCTCCAAGAGGTGCGCTGCTCCAGATCTTCTGAAATTCTTGCGCGTTGGAGTAGTGTTTTGATGTCGTGTTTCGTCATGCAGGAAGCGGGCTGATATCGATCTCAAGGAGACCAATCCGACCGCTCCCCTTGAAGAGCCTGCCCCAGCCGAGCCGGTGGCTGCGAACACACCTGCTGAGCCGGTGGCCAGCCTGGTGGCGGAGACCGAGGTGGTCCCGACTGCAGGGTCGCCGTCGCCACCCGACGAAGAGGCGGTTGCTGAGGTTGAGGCCCCAGCCCCTGAAGCGTCGCCTGTTACGGAGGCCGCCGTCGAAGCCCCTGAGCCAGTCCCCAAGGCCGTGGGGGACGGCGATTTGAAGGCCGGGACCCCATCGCCGTTGTGGTCGTCGTCATCTTCGTCGCCACTGCCAGAGATCCCAAACCTGCCTCGGATTGAAGCTCCTCTACGTGTGATGCCCCGGACATTCACATGGACGGCGCCTTACGGGACCGTGAAGAGCTTCAGGCTTGATGAAGTCATCACGAGGAGGGAACGCGAAAGCTTGCTTCGCGCTGCTATCAGTGGGTCCAAGGGAGTCGGGGTATGATTCTTGTGGCAGACTCTTAGCGATCTTCTCGTTTTGACGTCTGACTCCATCCTCGATTTGTTTCTTATCCTGAGCAGAAGCTTGTCGACTGCAATGAGGCAATGACAGAGATCCTCGTCGAAATGGCTCCCCACCTAGCGGAGTTGGAGCAGCTCTGGGCATTAAAGGCCGAGATGGAGGAGCGTCATGCGGGGAGGGAAGCCTGGCTGAAGAGTGGCGCTGACCAGCTCAGGGAGGAGACCTGGGCCCTAGCCGGAAAGATCAGAGGTAAACTCCCCGAATGCATCTTCCCGACTGAACCGTTGACGTATTCATCCAGCTGCGTTGTTCCTGACTACCCAGTTATGTCACAACCGCACGGTTGAGCTCTTGGCTAATCTGTCGTACAGCCCTCGAAGCGGAGTTGAAGACCTGAACAGAGAGGGAATCACAGCTGAAGGAGGCCAAAGAAGCCAGGGCCGAGCTTGAGAAGGTCAAGGCCGACCTGACAAAGGCCAACACCGAGCTTGATCGAGAGAAGGCTGAGTTGAAAGAGGCCGTCGTCAAGCTCGGTAAGGAAAAAGCCAAACTGGAGAAGACCGTGGCCGGGTGGGAGGCCGACTACGAAAGTAAGTCCTCAACCTGACTGTGATCTTAGCCAACCATTAGTCGTTTCGTCTGTAGCCAAATCTGACAAATTTACTTGCCGGTGGACCTGGGCAGACATGAGAGCCAATGTCCAGGCCCAGTATCGGTTTTACACAGAGGAGATAAGAGTGATCAGGGAGTCACGGGAAGCCCTCGTCGGGTCCGTGAAAGGGCTCCTTGACCTCATAGATCCCAGCCCTGTGGGAACCAGTTGTAGCAGGATCCCCCAGATAGAGGCGCGTCTTGAGGATGCACCGAGTGCCTTGAAAAAGTACTCGGATGAGCATGTTGTTGCCGGCGTGGCTCAGACCCTGGCGATGACCAAGTCCATCTACCCAAGGGCAGATATTGAAGCCATCGGGGAGGGGTTTTGCTGAGGAGACGACGCCCGAGGAGGCGCTGGAGCTGATTGCCCGGGTGAAGCCGACTGTAGAAATAATTACCCGAGACCTGGGTCTGTAAGGGCAACATGTTATGTACTTGGTACGTATAAACCTTTGTGAAAAGACATGTGTAAATATGTGTGCAATGCCGCCAAGCTTGCTACTTAGTCGTCACTAGCCTGACTTGACCGTGTAGTTTGCGCCGAGTTAGTCTGTCAGAACTTAATAAAAAGGTTCAACGTAAGAAGCTATACTCGGGCAAACATGACAGTCATAGTAAGGCTTCGTAACTAAAGTAGGATAAGCTCATATGTTATTGACAGAACACATATATACATGCAGCCCCCGACTCACTACTCAGTTGATACAAGCGGTGTAGTGAGTCAGAGAAACTGTACACATGAAAATTATAGAACTCAGGTATAGAAAGGACGTAGCTGTTCTATGTTCCATGAGTTGCTGATGAGGACGTCGTCTTCAGTCTTTAGTCGGTAGGCGCCTGGCCGCATGACCTCGGCTATAATGAACGGCCCTTCCCAGATTGGGGATAATTTATGCCTGTCTTTGGTGGTTTGTATTTTCCTCAGAACGAGATCTCCAACCAAAAAGGCGCGGCCACGAACATTGCAATTGTGGTAGCGACGTAAGCCTTGAAGATACCTTGCCGACTGGATTGTTGTGGTGTCTCTTGCTTCTTTCAACTAATCTAACTCGACCAATTGGGTATTGTTTGAGTCATCTTCTGAGTAAGCTCGGGCTCACGGAGAGCCGAACTGTATCTCTGTCGGAAGCATAGCCTCAACACCGTAGACCAGAAAGAAAGGGGATTGCCCTGTTGCCCGACTAACCGTGGTTCTGAGAGACCAGAGAACGGATGGGAGTTCTTGTACCCACTGGCCCGCATATGGTTGTAGTCGGTCAAATATTCTGGCCTTGATGCCTTGTAAGACCATGCCGTTGGCTTGTTCAACCTGCCCGTTGCTCCACGGATGTGCCACAGATGCGTAGCAGATCTTGATGCCGAAATCTTCGCAGAAGTCTTGGAATACGCCGCCTGTGAACTGAGTACCATTGTTGGTGATGATGCGGTTAGGGACCCCGAACCGGTATAGTATACTCATGATGAAGGCCCTTGCTCGTGCCACTGTAATTGTTGCAACAGGTTTAGCCTCAATCCACTTGGTGAATTTATCCACCGCGACGAATAAATGTGTAAACCCTCCTAGCGCTTTTTTGAAAGGCCCGACCATATCGAGCCCCCATACTGCGAATGGCCAGGAAATAGGGATGGTTTGGAGTTCCTGGGCTAGGAGATTTGTTTGTCTTGCGTAGAACTGGCAACCCTCGCACTTGTGAACGATGTCCTTGGCGTCTGTTACTGCTGTGGGCCAGAAAAATCCCTGCCGGTAAGCCTTTCCGACTAACGTCCTGGATGCGGCATGGTTGCCACATATGCCCGAGCGAATTGAATGCAGAATCTGCTTGCCCTCCTCGGTGGTGACGCAGCACATGAGGACACCAGATGCGCTCCTTCGGTACAGGTCTTCTCCGACTAGTAGGAAGCTTTTGCTTCGACGCTTGATCTGCTCGGCTTGACCGTGATCTTCTGGGAGTTCATCGTCCAGGAGAAATTTGGCAACAGGAGTCCTCCAGTCTTGACATATGTGCAGCACCTCGTCTGTAGCTGGGGTAGGTTCGCCTCCCGACTGCTCCGGCGCCGGTTTCTTCTTAACTGATGGCTCCATAAGTTGCTCAACAAAGATTCCAGTCGGAACTGCTTCTTGTTTGGATCCCATGTTTGCCAGCTCGTCTACCGCATCGTTGTATTGACGCAGGACATGTGTGATATCCAGCCCGTCGAACTTGTTTTCTAGCTTGCGGACCACCTGACAGTATGCCACCATGGTATCGTCGAGACAAGTCCAGTCTTTCATGACTTGGTTTACCACGAGTTGAGAATCCCCGCGCACAACCAGTCGACGTATGCCGAGTGATATAGCGATGCAGAGCCCGTGAATAAGTGCCTCGTACTTGGCGACGTTGTGGGAAGTTAGGAAGTGGATTTGTATAACGTACATCAGTTTTTCGCCAGTGGGGGAGGTCAATATGACTCCAGCCCTGGCGCTGCCGATCCGTAGAGAACCGTCGAAGTACATTGTCTAGTACTCTAGCTTTGCTGTTGGTGTTGGCAGTTCAAGTTCTGTCCACTCGGCCACAAAGTCGGATAGAGCTTGAGATTTAATTGCTGTCCGTGGCTGAAAAGTGATGTCGAACGCCATCAACTCAAGTGCCCATTTAGCGATTCGGTCGGTGGCCTCGTGATTATGAAGGACATCCCCGAGTGGAAACGCTGTGACCACCGTGACTTGATGTGCTTGAAAATAATGCACCAGCTTCCGGCAAGGACCTCGCTGACGAAGTAGACTGGCCGTTGTATTTTCTGAATATGACCCTGTTCGGATCGCTCGACCACCAATACCGTGCTGACTACCTGAGTGGTTGCCGCCAGATGTAGCATTAGCGGTTCTTGGGGCATGGGTGACGCTAGCACGGGAGGAGATGTGAGGAATTGTTTGAAGTCTTCGAAGGCTTGCTGGGCTTCCGGAGTCCATTGGAAATTGTCTGTCTTTTTGAGGAGCTTGAAGAGGGGCATACCCTGTTCGCCCAGTCGAAAAATAAACCGGCTGAGTGCCGCCATGCAGCTTGTTAGCTTCTAGATGTCTTTGAGGTTAGTCGGGGGTGCCATATTCCTAATGGCGTTGACTTTCTCCAGGTTGGCCTCGATGCCGCGATGCGAGACAATAAAGCCGAGTAACTTTCAGGATGGCACACCAAAGGTGCATTTTTCCGGGTTCAACTTCATCTTGAATCTTCGAAGGTTTTGGAAGGTTTCCTCCAAGTCAGCGATGAGGTCTTCTTTGGACTTGGTCTTGATCACCACGTCGTCGACGTAGGCTTCCACGTTGCGCCCGATCTGAGTGTGTAGACACTACTGAATGGCCCGTTGATAGGTTGCTCTAGCATTCTTCAAACCGAACGGCATTGTGATATAACAGTACGCTCCAAACGGCATGATGAAAGATGTCTTTAAGTAGTCTTCCTCTCTCAGGCTGATTTGATGGTATCCCGAGTAGCAGTCGAGAAAGCTGAGTAGGTCGCACCCTACCGTGGAGTCAACCACCTGATCTATCCTGGGAAGACCAAATGGGTCCTTGGGGCACGCCTTGTTGAGATCGGTGTAGTCGACGCACATGCGCCATTTGCCGTTTTTCTTCCGGACTAGAACTGGGTTTGCTAGCCAATCCGGGTGATAGACCTCCTTAATGAACCCGGCTGTGAGGAGCTTGGTGATCTCCTCCCGAATAGCATCCTTGGGGTCTTGAGCGAAGCGCCGCAGCCGTTGCTTGACTGGCTTGGCGTCTGTCCTCACATTGAGGGCGTTCTCGATCACCTCCCTTGGTACGCCCGGCATGTCGGATGGTTTCCATGCGAAGATATCTTTATTGGCTTGTAGGAAGGTGACGAGCGCGTCTTCCTATTTGGGGTCGAGTCCGGTCCCGACTAGAGCAGTCTTGGAGGGGTCAGAAGGGTCCAGGGGGATCTTCTTCGTGTCAGAGTCCGCTGAAATTCCCTACTTCGCTACTTTTTTTGCCGGAACTTGATCCTGCTCGACTTCAGTTGTGACGGCTTGCCGAATGCTATCGCGCCCGACTGCCGCCTCTTGTGATTGAGCCAGTTCGCAGCTCTCCTTGTCGCAGGTGAAGGCTTGCTTGATGTCGCTGCGGAGGGAGAGGACTCCTGCTGGCCCAGGCATCTTGAGCACCATGAATGTATAGTGCGGTATCGCCATGAATTTGGCGAGTGCCGGTCATCCGAGTATCCTATGGTACGCGGTCTTGATGTCGGCCACCTAAAAACAGACATTTTCTGTGCAGAAGTTATCCCGCGTGACGAAGGTTACCGGCAAGGTTATCTGCCCGAGTGGAGTTGATGACAGGCCGGGAATTATCCCGTGGAAGGGCGCGGTGCTCGGCCGTAGTTCTGAATGAGGAATCTTCATCTCATCCAAAGTCTTGGTGAATAGGATATTGAGCGTGCTACCTCCATCGATGAGGGTTTTCTTCAGCCTGATGTTTCTGACGACCGGGTCCAGGACGAGTGGATAGCGGCCCGGGTGGGAAACCCGATATGGGTGATCTGCACGGTTGAAGGTGATGGCCATCTCTGACCAGCGTAGGTACTGGGGGGTGTCCGTCGTGGAGACCGTGTTGATGTCGCGCACGGTTAGCTTTTGTTTGCGCTTGGACTCGTATGCGGACGGCCCTCCGAAGATGTGGTTGAGCTCGGCCTGAGCATCTTGGAAATCGTCGGCCGGACCTTGATCTGGCTTGTCTTTGTCCTTGTCGGCGCCAGATGATGAAGCCTGCTCGGAGGCAAACTTCTTGAGCATGTAGCAGTCTTTAGCCGCGTGCTTGCCCTTGCGGTGGAAGGGGCATGGCCCGCTCATGACTTTCTGGTAGTCATTATTCCACTGGGGCCACGACCGAGTGCATTCCATTTTGGCCACCTCATTGTCCGACTTCCATTTACGGCTGCCAGACTTGTTTTGAGACGGCTCGTTGTCAGTTTTCACCTTTTGGTCCTTCTGTCGGGACTCCTTCTCGTCGAGGGCCTCTGCGACCACTTCAGCCGAGTCGGCGTATTTATTGGCCATGTCGAATAGAGCCCGGACAGATGGCGATGGTTTCCAAGTGAACTTCGCGATGAATGGGGCGTCCTTTACTCCCTTGCGGAAGGCGGCGATGACAGCCTCGTTGCAGATCGTTGGGATCTTGTTACGCTTCTCGAAAAACCTCTTGATGAAGTCTCGCAGAGACTCGTTCTTCTTCTGGTGCAATTGATAAAGATCGTGCTCTGAAGACGGCCTCTTGTAGGTCCCGTGAAAATTCGCGATGAACCGCTCCCTGAGTTCTCCCCAGGAACCGATCGACCGCTTCGGGAGGCCTGTCAGCCATGTCCTCGCCGAGTCGGCTAGTGCGACCGGGAGGTAGTTAGCCATGGCTTTGTTGTCGCCCCCAGCAGCTCGAACTGCTAGGGTATATACGGTGATCCAGGACTCGGGATTTGTCTTGCCGTCATACTTTTCGATCCCCGTGGGCTTAAAGACAGTCGGCCAGTGGACGTCCTGCAGTTCCCGAGTGAAAGCCGGGATCCCTTCGTCTTCGTGGGGGCTCGGGCTTCGACCACGGCGGTTAAACCACTCGTGATGGAGGCCAAAGTGCTCGTTTTTGTCTTCCAGTCGGCGGCGCTCATCCTCTTGTCGCTCGCGGCGCCAGGCACTGATAGTATGCCGAAGGTCATGCTGTATGTGCTCTCAGAGGTCTTGATTAGGCCGGCGATCATACTGGTGACGGTGCCGGTTGTTGTTATTAGTATTGCCGAGTGTAGTTTGCCTAGACTCCTCATGTGGCCGACTTGAGCCGGCAGCCCGACGCCGAGCTGATGTGGACGAGCTTACTGCTGGAGATCCCGACCTATTAGTCAGTACTAGGGTGTCGCCCGACTGCTATTGTTGTTGTTGGCAGGTAGTAGCCATGATCATCGCCTTGATCTTGGCAATGGTTGGGGTGGCCTGGTGGTCAGGCCCGAGCTGGAGCGTGCCAGCAAAGTTGCGGCGTGACGAAGACATCGTGATCGCCTACTTTAGTTTGGAGAATCTGCTGCTGGGCTGCTCGCCCAGCTCTGCGCAGCCCATCGTTGCGAGCCTCACGATCAACTTCCTCCTGTTGTTGCAGTCGGCGCGCCTCCTCCTGCTGCTCCTCTTGTAGTCGGCGCACCTCGGAGGGTGGTGTTGAAGCCATGAAGATCTCGCGGGGGAGGAGAAAACTCGCCAGACTAGAGTCCGAACTAGCGTTCGAACCGTTATCCGACTTGGAGTCGGACTCCGAGTAGTTTATCGGAGTGAGAACGACCCCAAACTCTCTAGATCCAATCTGAAACAACGCTTGGCCGGGTCCAAACTGAATCGCAGGAGATCGGGTCTGTTGTGCGGGATGTAAATCCGCAGCGTCGCCGAGTCCATGTGGGAGATTGACGATCTCCCCCCTTCTTGGCCCAACCCGGGCTAGCTCAAGGCCTAGCGCAAGTCAGATGCCGAAGGAGAAAGTTGTCCCTATGCTTGGCGATGTGAAGGACTGCCGCAGTAAGTCGTGGAAGGAGATCGCGGCTTCCTGTGGGCCGATTGGCGCTACGTCGGCTGGCTCCTCGGCCGGCTGGATTAGATCTGTTTCGGCCAAGGTAAGGTTGCTGATCTGGTCGGCAATGAAATCGAGGCTTCTGAAAGAAATCTTGTCTCCGAGGGAGAACTTGTTGCCGTCGACTCCGCTTGTTGGATCCATCGGATTCGTTGATGAAGAATTCGCTGGGGCCCCTACCTAGTGCTCCAACTGTCGATGCTCTGCACTGGCAATAAAACTATGGGGCTACTCGGCGAAGGTGAATTCAGTGGATTGCAGAGGAACACAGAGAAGGTTTATACTGGTTCAGGCCCTCGATGTGAGGTAATACCCTACGTCCAGTTGAGGTGTTATTCCTCTAAGGTGTTTGACGATCGATGACCTTGTCTCTTGCCCTGAGGGGCGCCCTGCCTCCCTTTATATACTAGGGGATAGGGGTACATGATAAGGATCCCAGCCGGATACGGCCAAGGGATATCCTTCTTAGAGATAGAGACCTATCCGACTAAGACTATGTTTCCTCGTTATACAAGGCAAAGCCTGACGGGTGCTATCTTATCTCTAATTACATGGTTCGGCCCATCCTCTATCCGAGTGGCCCATATACTGGTAATGAGGTACCTGGGGCCCATGGCCTCCACATGCAGGCTAGACGTTATTAACATTATAGCTTAAGGACTTAAGGGGGGTAGCAGTACTGGGATTGGAAGCGTTGCATCTTCCTTTCATTCTTGTTGTTTATCTCTTGCCGGTTGTGTGATATACTTGTTATGTTCGCATCACCCATGCTTGTTTGCAATCTGAAAACTAATTGCTAAAACTTGTGAAAACTAAGGAATATATCATATATCACTGACCTCATTTAGTTTTACTACTAACCTACCCAACTTTCATTTCTGAAATCATGATTTTCGTGGTTGCTAACTTGTTGCAGATGGCCATTGTTGCAGATGGCCGAGTGGGTTGTTTGCCATTGGACCAGTGACACTGGCCCCACCGGTTTGCCACGTGATTTGTGGAACATGCTACAGCATGCACACTATCACCACCCTCCTGACTATATGGTTGCTCACACCAACATTGGCCCTGCTTCAGTTGAGTACCGTCCACGAGTTCTTATACTCGCTAGGGCTTATGTTGGGAGCTAGCCCTTGGAGTTCACCGGCTATGGCTCCTCCCTCCACAGAGCCATCAACGATGCTGCCTACATTGCTATGGCACACATGCTGCACCTCCATGTGGAGTTGGCTTCACAATACCCGTACCATCCAGCATGCCCTTTGGGAGAGGAAGTTCACCTCTACCTCTCAGCTGAACGTGAGCCAAACCATGTCCTTCGCAACTTGGCGGAGTACGTGCGCTCCTCAGATCATTACCACCGTGTCATTGGCTTGGAGCTGCGACAACCTCGTGGGCGCATCGCGCACCTGGAGCGCCTCATTGAACCTTATGTCCGTTTGGGCCATATTCCCCGCATCGAGCTGTACAGTGTGGAGGATATTGCTGCACCTACCCCTGCTGCAGCACATAGGCCTGCTGCTGCTCCTACCCATGCTTCTGCACCTGTGCCAACACCTGTTGCCCAGGAGCCGATGGTAGTACTAGCACTGCCTACTAACCCGGTGCCCCGCTCAGCTGCTCCAACTCACACTACACGCATGACAGCTACAGAGTATCGTGGCCTCTTCAAGCCGGTTGAGTCTGAAAACTCACGTTCAGCTTAGCGACGTCGGGTCATCGCCCCTGCTCCCACATGGAGGTCTGCTGCAGATGAGGAGGATTATGAGCCATTTGTACCCGCTTCACCAGAAGATGGTGATATACAGGAGCTTAACCAGGAGTAGGTCTTTCACAGTTGGTAGAGCTCACTAGTAAGTGGTGTTTCGTAGTGACCGAGTAGTGCTTTTGCTTCCGGCCATAGGCGTGGGTGGCCGTGATGGATGATGAGGTGATGTAATGTATGGTATTGTGCCGTTAGCTGCTTGATTCACTCAGCCCATGTCGCTTTGTATGTTTGTGAAACGACTAAGGCTTGTCCCATGTTTATGTACTGTAAGACTTAAGTGTTTCTATGTGGCTTAATGGATCTTATTTGTGCTTCGGTTGACATTTTATTTGGGATTTTTTTTCTCTGTTCCTGGGCTGTTTAGATTTCATCCTATCAGCAGTATAGGAGCACTAGTTTATACATCCTTATGCACGTAGTAATCGGAAGATTGTTGTACAGGATGACTGCAGCACGGACCTGTTCCGCAGCATGAGTGTCTCAGGAAGGAGATCCCTCTGAACCACAGCACCATGGTCAACCCCAGCAGCAACGGGGTGCACAGGGTGCCCAAGATAGGCCCCTGCCTAGTGCACTTGCCGGTGGACAGCAACCCGGTCCCACCTTGGTGGAAGTGCTCATGTTGGCCGAGCAAAACCGCATGGCACAAACTCAATTGCTTGAGAGGATTGAAAGGAACACCGCTGCACGTGGTGTAGCCGCACAAGCCATTGGAGGAGCACAGCACTTGGGCAACAATCAGCCATCCAAGTTGTTTGATTTCCACCGCACCAAGCTGCCCACTTTTGCCCATTCTGAGGATCCACTTGATGCCGATGACTGGCTATGTACAGTAGAGAAAAAGCTTGACTTGGTTCACTGTGACGATGCTGAGAAGGTGGCATTTGCAGCAGAACAGCTTCACGGCGCTGCTAGTGATTGGTGGGACAATTACCGTGCAATGCAACAAGAAGGCCATGTTGTAACGTGGAATGAGTTTAAGGGAGCACTCCACAAAGCACACATCCCAGCTGGTATCATGAAAATCAAGAGGAAAGAATTTGAAACTCTGAAGCAAGGCAACATGTCCGTCAGCGAGTACCTCCACCGCTTCAACCATCTTGCTCGCTATGCCGCTGCCGACCTACCAAATGAAGAAGCACAGATGGAGAAGTTCCTAGAAGGACTAGTGTCGATGTTTTACACCAGCAATACAACTATAGGGCTACTCGGCAAGGGGAAACTCGGTGGATTGCAGAGGAACGCAAGGAAGATTTTATACTGGTTCAGGCCCACAATATGAGGTAATACCCTATGTCCAGTTGTGGTGTTATTCCTCTGAGGTGTTGTGTCGATTGATGATCTCGTGATCCCGTGAGGGGCGCCCTGCCTCCCTTTATATACTAGGGGGCAGGGGTACATGATAGGGATCCCAACCGGATACGGCCAAAGGATTTCCTTCTTAGAGATAGAAACTTACCCAACTAGGACTATGTTTTCCTTATCGTACAAGGCAAAGTCTGCCGGGTGCTATCTTATCTCTAACTACATGGTTCGGCCCATCCTCTATCCGAGTGGCCCATATGCTGGTGGTGAGGTACCCGGGGCCCATGGCCTCCACAGTAGCCCCTGAGACCTTCATAGTTGAGTCATAGCTGATGCCAGGTGCTCATCCTCCATGGTGAAGATTGCCCGAGTGCGATGCTCCCGAGTACTCTTTGTCCGAGTGAGTCTTCTTCCCGAGTCCTGCTTCTTGTCAGCTAGCAGCAAGGCTATGAAGGGCTTCATGTAGATGTATGAATAGTGTGCGCCGAATAGGCACACCTATTAGATGTAGCCCCCGACTTTGTGCTTAATTGTGAAGACAATTAAACATAAAGTCAAAGATCTTTAACCTGGTAGTTTTTCCACAGTAGTATACTACTGGTATATGAGACTCTTCGGTATCATGTCAACCGGAATATGATTTATAGTCTTGCCAAGTAGGGAACTACTTGTATGTAGGACTCTTCGACTTCGTGTCAGTCAGAATGTGTGTTTATAGTCTTGCCGAGTAGAATGCTACTCGTATATGGGACTCTTTAGCTTCATGTCAGCTGAAAAAGGGGTTTATAGTCTTTCCCGAGTGGCATCCCACTCGGAAGTTAGACTCCTCAGCATCATGTCAGCTGGAAAAGATATTTATAGTCTCTCCCGAGTAGTGCACTACTCGAAAGTTAGACTCTTCAGCGTCATATCGGCTAGAATAATGTTGCTCATGGCAACTGATGGCCACGCGTGTAGGCCGAGTACCACTTTATGAAAATAAATCCACAGCATGGTCAGGTGTACTCGAGAAAGATACCTGCATCCCCAATTTTCATGAAGACCAGCTTGTGATCCATGTAAGGATATATCCCCGAGACCTGGTGGATAAAACAGATACCCAAACATATATGTTTAGCAATAAGGCTCCCATGAAGTGTATCTGTTTACCTCATCGGCTCCTGTTGGTAGCACCAGCGCTATAATTTCAACTCAGCCTACGGGCGGCCCACATGGAGCATGCTATGTAGGAACTCATATCTTGGTGGCCCAGTACCGACCATGTAGGCCCAAGCCCATCTAGTCGGCACAGGCTCTATAAAAAGCGGGGAGAGAGAAAAAGATTCCTTCATCTTCCCCAAATCAGCCAATCGCTTCGTCTTCCGCCTTCGCGCCCAACTTTTCGCCTCCTGCTCAACTAGGGTTAGCTACTGCTGCTGTTCCCCGCTCAAACTCGGGCGATTCGAGTCCTCTTCGTTTGTTCCAAGCCCCCAATTGCTTTTCCCCCAAATCTCTCTACCCCCAACCATGTCGAAAGCTTCAGATCCTGCGGGTGCGCTGGGGACTGCCTGGCCAACGTCAGATTGCGGCATGGTGAAACTGAAGCTGCTGGAGAGTCAATTGAAGTTGCCCAGCCAGGAGGTGATCCGTTGGCGGCTGGCTAAGGGTGAGTCGGTCCCAAATCCCTAATCTGGCGAAACAGTAGTTTTTGCCTCTTTTTTTGATCGGGGTTTGTGCCTTCCCTCTTCTGAGTTCTTCCACCGCATCCTTGACTTCTATGGGTTGGAGTTGGTGAATTTGAATCCTAACTCGATTCTTCAAATCTCCATATTTGTTACTCTCTGCGAGTGCTTTTTGTGTGTGGAGCCCCATTTTAATTTCTTTAGGCATCTTTTCCACATCAAACCCTAGCCCTCCAAAAATAATATCAATGTGATTGGGGGGGCTGGTCTCCAGTTGAGAAGTGATGGGAAGAAAACATATCTTGATCTGCCCTTGAAATCTTCCTTGAAAGGCTGGCACAAGGAGTGGTTCTATTACGTAGATCTTA
The DNA here is from genome assembly GCA_003991445.1 of Oryza meyeriana var. granulata. Lineage (NCBI taxonomy): Eukaryota > Viridiplantae > Streptophyta > Magnoliopsida > Poales > Poaceae > Oryza > Oryza meyeriana. Next base: position 55,048 of record RYFJ01001512.1, read on the forward strand.
CTCCCCCCTTGCGTCCTTTCACCGGCTTGCCACCAATAGTTTTACCAAATTGGTCAGCAGATCCAACCTTTGAGGAGATGGGCCAAGTACATCAATTGTTTGGGAAATTAGAAGAGCTCAAGGAAGCTGGCCTGACTGGGCCTTGGGTGGCCCGGCGTTTCCTGACTCACCACACCCGGCCGCTGAAGCTGAGGAGCGCGTTCGGCTAGGATTTTCAGGGCAAATATGATCCTGACCGAGTGAGCCACAAGTCGCCCAACAAGTACAAGGTGACCAAGACCTTGTTTGATTACTTCTCCGAGGGGGTGATCGAGACCGAAGAAGATAAATGCCGGACCGTGGCTTATAGCTTCCTTCGGCCCCGTCCCAAGGTAATCTTTGCCTTTCTTCTATGACGAATGCCTGTGAACTTGTGTCTGTGATTGCCCAACATTGTGTGATGTATTTTTTTGATCCATCTGTAGTGGTGCGAGGAGTTCGACGAGGACTCCCGCCCGTTGTCAGCCGTCAAACCGAAGAAGAGGCTGAGGAGCCCCCCTGCTGCCCAACCCGACTCCAAGAGAGCGGGGAAAAAGCATGTTCTATATCGGGGCGAGGGGGCCATGATGCCGCGTGTCATGGTAGGACGTCTGAAGATAAAGGACACCACCGCCGAAGCACCTAGGTGATCAAGTCCCAGGTTGGGACCAGTACGGCCGAGCTCGACATTGCCGAGCCCGGCAAAAGCACCGCCGAGTACACGGTCCGAGTAGGTGCCGCCAAACACACAGGTGCCCGAGTCAACCACACCACCAATGGGGCTGCCTCCAGTTGCCATGCCGCCCTCGACTACTTCGCTGACCAGGCCAACAACCGGGCGCAGCGCTCTATAGGGACCCGGATTGCCTAGCGGGAAACTGAAGTTCTCCAAGAGGTAGGCTGCTCTAGATCGCCAAACACACATTCTTGTTTGTTGCAGTAGTATTTTGATGTCTGTTTTGCCATGCAGGAAGCATGCTGATATCGATCTCAAGGGGACCGCTCCGACCGCTCCCCTTGAAGAGCCCGCCCCAGCCGAGCCGGCGCCCGCGAGCACACCCACTGAGCCGGTGGCCAGCCTAGTCACGAAGACTGAGGTGGTCCCGACTGCGGGGCCGCTAGTGCTACCCGACCAAGGGACGGTTACTGAGGTAGCCGCCCCAGCCCCTGAGTTGATGCCCGCTGCCGAGGCCGTCGCCGGAGCCCTTGAATCAACACCCGAGGCCGTAGGGGACGCCGGCAGGGGGCCCAGGACCCCATCGCCATCATGGTCGTCGTCGTCGTCGTTGTCGTCGCTGCCAGAGGTCCCGAACCTTCCTCAGATTGAAGCTCCTCCGCGTAAGTTTCCCTGGACGTTCACCTGGACGGCTCCTGACGGAACCACGAGGAGGTTCAAGCTCAATGAGGCCGCGGCGAGAAGGGAACGCGAGAGCTTGCTTCGCGCCGCCATTGCTGGGTCTGAGGGGTTTCAGGTATGATTCTTGCGGTGGAGTCCTGCTGGTCTTCCTGTTCTGATGTCTGACTCCGCTCTTGACTTGTTCTCTCCCTGAGCAAAAGCTTGTTGATCGTAATGAGGAGATGACTGGGATCCTAATTGAAATGGCCCCCCATCTCATGGAATTAGAGCAGCTCCGGGCGTTGAAGGCCGAGATGGAGGAGCGCCACGCGAGGAGGGAAGCCTGGCTGAAGGATGCTGCCACCCAGCTTAGGGATGAAACATGGGCCCAAGCCGGGAAGATTAGAGGTAAATCCCCTGAATGCTTCTTCCCGACTGAACCCTCGATGTATTTCTCCAGCTGCATTGTTCCCGACTACCCAGTTGTATCTTGGCTGCAAGGTTGAGTTCTTGACTAATCTGTCGTGTAGCCCTCGAAGCCGAGTTGAAGACCCGAACAGAGAGGGAAGCCCAGCTGAAGGAGACCGAGGAAGCCAAGGCCAAGCTTAAGAAGGACAAGGCCGACCTGACAAGGGCCAACGCCGAGCTCGAACGGGAAAAGGCCGAGTTAAAAGAGGCCACGATCAAGCTCGGCGAAGAAAAAGCTAGACTAGAGAAGACCGTGGCCAAGTGGGAGGCCAATTATGTGAGTAAGTCTTCGTCTCGACAATGATCTTAACCAATCCTTTAATCATTCCATCTGCAGCCGTGCCTAACAAGTTTACTTGTCGGTGAACTCGGGCAGACTTCAGAGCCAATGTCCAGGCCCAATATCGGGCTTATACAGAGGAGATAAGGAATATCAGGGAATCACGGGAGGCCCTCGTTGGGTCCGTGAAAGGGTTCCTTGATTTGATGGATCCCCGCCCTATGGGAACTAGCTGCAGCCGAATCCCCCAAGTTGAGGCGTGTCTTGAGGATGCACCGAGTGCCCTAAAGAGGTACTTGGATAAGCATGTCATTACCAGCGTGGCCCAGACCCTGGCGATGACCAAATCAATCTACCCGAGGGCAGACATTGAAGCCATCGGGGAGGGGTTTGCCGAGGAGACGACGCCCGAGGAGGCGCTGGAGCTGATAACCCGGGCGAGGCCGACTGCTGAGATAATCACCCGAGACCTGGGTCTGTAAGAGCAATATATGATGTAGTCGGTATGTATAAAATTTTGTGGAAAACATGTGTAAATATATGTGCAATGTCGCCGAGCTTTGAGCTGTTACTCAGTTTGTCATTAGCTTTACTTGACTGTGTAGTCTACGCCGAGTTTGTCTGTCGGAACTTAATAAAATTGTTCAATGTAAGAAACTGTACTCGGGCAAACGTGACAGTTGTAGTAAGGCTTTAGAACTAGAGTAGGACAAGCTCGTATATTATTGACAAAACACATATAATACATGTAGCCCCCGACTCACTACTCGGTTGATACAAGCGGCATAGTGAGTCAGAGAAACTGAACACATGAGAAAGTATAAAACTCAGGTATAGAAAGGACGTAGCTGTTCTATATTCCATGAGTTGCTGATAAGGGCACCATCTTCGGTCTTCAGTCGGTAGGTGCCTGGCAGCGTGACTTCGGCTATAATGAATGGCCCTTCCCAGATTGGGGATAATTTGTGCCTGTCTTTGGTGGTTTGTATTTTCCTCAAGATGAGATCCCTGACCAAAAAGGCGCGGCCACGGACATTGCGGTTGTGGTAGCGACGCAAGCCTTGATGATACCTTGCCGACTGGATTGTTGCGGTGTCCCTTGCTTCTTCCAACTGATCTAGCTCGACCAATCGGGTATTGTTTGAGACGTCTTCTGAGTAAGCCTGGACTCGCAGAGAGCCGAACTGTAACTCTATTGGTAGCATAGCCTCGGCACCGTAGACTAGAAAGAAAGGGGATTGCCCTGTTGCCCGACTAACCGTGGTTCTGAGGGACCAGTGAACAGATGGGAGTTCATGTACCCACTGGCCCACATATGGTTGTAGTCGGTCCAATATCCTGGCCTTGATACCCTGTAAGACCATACCGTTGGCTCATTCAACCTGCCTGTTGCTCCGCGGGTGTGCCACAGATGCATAGTAGATCTTGATGCTGAAATCGTCATAGAAGTCTTGGAATACGCCGCCCGTGAACTAAGTACCGTTGTCGGTGATGATGCGGTTAGGAACCCCAAATCTGTATAGTACACTCATGATGAAGTCCTTTGCTCGTGCTGCTGTTATTGTTGCAACAGGTTTGGCCTCAATCCACTTGGTGAACTTGTCAATTGTGATGAATAGATGTGTGAACCCTCCTGGCGCTTTCTTGAAAGGCCCGACCATGTCAAGCCCCCATACTACGAATGGCCAAGAAATAGGGATAGTTTGGAGTTCTTGGGCTGGGAGATTTGTTTGTCTTGCGTAAAACTGGCAACCCTCGCACTTGCAAACAATTTCTTCTGCGTCTGTTACTGCTGTGGGCCAGAAAAATCCCTGTCGGTAAGCCTTTCCGACTAACGTCCTGGATGCGGCATGGTTGCCACATATTCCCGCGTGGATCAACTACATGATTTGCTTGCCCTCCTTGGTGGTGACGCAACGCATGAGGACACCGGATGCACTCCTTCGGTACAGGTCTTCTGCGACTAGTAGAAAGCTTTTGCTTCGACGCTTGATCTGCTCGGCTTGACTGCGATCTTCGGGGAGTTCATCGTCCAGGAGAAAGTTGATAACAGGAGTCCACCAGTCTTGACATATGTGTAGCACCTCATCTGTGGCCAGGGTAGGTTCACCTCCCGACTGTTCCGGCGCCAGTTTCTTCTTGACTGATGGCTCCATAAGTTGCTCGACAAAGATTCCAGTTGGAACCGCTTCTCGCTTGGATCCCATGTTTGCTAGCTCGTCTACAGCATCATTATATTGTCGTAGGACATGTGTTATCTCCAGCCCGTCGAACTTGTTTTCCAGCTTGCGAACCTCCTGACAGTATGCCGCCATGGTATCATCGAGACAAGTCCAATCTTTCATGACTTGGTTCACCACGAGTTGAGAATCCCCGTGCACAACTAGTCGACGTATGCCGAGTGATATAGCAATACGGAGCCCATGGATAAATGCCTCGTACTCGGCGACGTTGTGGGAAGCCAGGAAGTGGATTTGTAGAACGTACTTCAGTTTTTCGCCGGTGGGGGATGTCAATATGACTCCAACCCCGGCGCCGCTAATCTGTAGAGAACCATCGAAGTACATTGTCCAGTACTCTAGTTTCACTGTTGATGTAGGTAGTTGAACTTCTATCCACTCGGCCATGAAGTCGGCTAGAGCTTGTGATTTAATTGCTATCCGTGGCTGAAAGGTGATATTGAACGCCATCAACTCGGGTGCCCATTTAGCGATTCGGCCGGTGGCCTTGCGATTATGAAGGACATCCCCGAGTGGAAACGATGTGACCACCGTGACTTGATGTGCTTGGAAATAGTGCACCAGCTTCCGGACTGTGATGAGTAGGCCATATAACGGCTTCTGGACCTGCGGATATCTCGTCTTCGAGTCAGCAAGCACCTCGCTGACAAAGTAAACTGGCCGTTGTATTTTCTGGATGTGACCCTGTTCGGATTGCTTGACCACCAGCACCGTGCCGACTACCTGAGTGGTTGCCGCTAGGTATAGCAATAGCGGTTCCTGGGGCATGGGTGACGCCAACACAGGGGGTGATGTGAGAAATTTCTTGAAGTCTTCGAAGGCTTGCTGGGCTTCAGGAGACCATTGGAAGTTGTCTGCTTTCTTTAATAGCTTGAAGAAGGGCATACCCCGTTCGCCCAGTTGAGAAATAAACCGGCTGAGTGCCGCCATGCAGCTTGTCAGCTTCTAGACGTCTTTTTGGTTACTCGGGGGAGCCATGTTCATTATTGCGTTGACTTTCTTCGGGTTGGCCTCGATGCCACGATGCGAGACGATGAAGCCGAGTAACTTGCCCGATGGCACACCGAAGGCGCACTTTTCTGGGTTCAACTTCATCTTGAATCTTCGAAGATTTTGGTAGGTTTCTTCCAGGTCAGCGATGAGGTCTTCTTTGGACTTGGTCTTGATCACCACGTTGTCGACGTAAGCTTCCACGTTGCACCCAATCTGAGTGTGCAGACACCGTTGAATTGCCCATTGATAGGTTGCTCCAGCATTTTTCAAACCGAACGGCATTGTGATGTAGCAGTACGCTCCAAACAGCGTGATGAAAGATGTCTTTAAGCAGTCTTCCTGCCTCAGGCTGATTTGATGGTATCCCGAGTAGCAGTTGAGAAAGCTGAGTAGGTCGCACCCGGCCATGGAGTCTACCACCTGATCTATCCTAGGAAGACTAAATGGGTCCTTGGGCCATGCCTTCTTGAGATTAGTGTAGTCGACGCACATGCGCCATTTGCCATTTTTCTTCCGGACCAGAACTGGGTTTGCCAGCCAATCCGGGTGATAGACCTCCTTGATGAACCCGGCTGCGAGGAGCTTGGTGATCTCCTCCCGAATAGGATCCTTGCGGTCTTGAGTGAAGCACCGCAGCCGTTGCTTGATTGGCTTGGCGTCTGTCTTCACGTTGAGGGCGTGCTCGATCACCTCCCTTGGTACGCCCGGCATGTCGGACGGTTTCCACGCAAGGATATCCTTGTTGGCTTGGAGGAAGGTGACGAGTGCGTCTTCCTATTTGGGGTCAAGTCCGGTCCTGACTAGGGCAGTCCTGGAGGGGTCGGAAGGGTCCAGGGGGATCTTCTTCGTGTCGGAGTCCGCTGAAATTCCTGACTTCATTGCCTTTTTTGCCAGAACTTGATCTTGCTCGACTTCGGTTGTGGCGGCTTGCCGGATGCTGTTGCGCCCGACTGCCGCCTCTCGTGATTGAGCCAATTCACAACTCTCCTTGTCGCAGGTGAAAGCTTGCTTGACGTCGCTACGGAAGGAGAGGACTCCTACTGGCCCAGACATCTTGAGCACCTTATATGTATAGTGCGGTATCGCCATAAATGTGGCGAGTGCCGATCGTCCGAGTATCGCGTGGTACGCGGTCTCGAAGTCGGTGACCTCAAAGCAAACATTTTCCGTGCAGAAGTTATCCCGCGTGCCGAAGGTTACTGGCAATGTGATCTGCCCAAGTGGAGTTGATGACAGGCTGGGAATTATCCCGTGGAAGGGCACAGTGCTCGGCCGTAATTCTGAACGAGGAATCATCATCTCGTCCAAAGTCTTGGTGAATAAGATGTTGAGCGCGCTGCCTCCGTCGATGAGGGTTTTCTTCAGCCTGATATTTCTGACGACCGGGTCCAGGACAAGTGGATAGCGTCCTGGGTGTGAAACCCGATCTGCGTGATCTGCGCGGTTGAAGGTAATGGCCATCTCTGACCAGCGCAGGTACTGGGTGGTGTCCGTCGTAGAGACCGTCTTGATGTCGCGCGCTGATAGCTTCTGTTTGCACTTGGACTCGTACGCGAGTGGCCCTCCAAAAATATGATTGAGCTCGGCCTGTGGGTCTTGAAAGTCGTCGGCCGGGCCCGAGTCTGGCTTGTCCTTATCCTTGTCGGTGCCAAACGATGAAGCCTGCTCGGAGGCAAACTTCTTGAGCATGTGGCAATCTTTGGCCACATGCTTGCCCTTGGGGTGGAAGGGGCATGGCCTGCTCATGACCTTCTGGTAGTCGTTATTCCGCTAGGGCCGCGACCGAGTTCGCTCCATGCTGGCCACCTCGTTGTCTGACTTTCGCTTGCGGCTGCCAATCTTGTTTTGAGATGGCTCGTTGTCGGCTTTCGCCTTCTAGTCTTTCTATCAGGACTCCTTCTTCTCGTCGAGGGCCTCTGCGACCACTTCAGCCAAGCCAGCGTATTTGTTGACCATGTCAAAAAGAGCCCGGACAGAGGGTGGTGGCTTCCGAGTGAATTTCGCGATGAACGGAGCGTCCTTTACTCCCTTGCGGAAGGCGGCGATGATGGCCTCGTCTCGGATCATTGGGATCTTGTTGTGCTTCTCGGAGAACCTCTTGATAAAATCTCGTAGAGACTCGTTCTTCTTCTGGTGTAGTTGATACAAATCGTGCTTAGAAGATGGCCTCTCGTTGGTTCCTTGAAAATTGGCGATGAACCGCTCCCTGAGTTCTCCCTAGGAACCTATCGACCGCCTCGGGAGCCCTGTCAGCCATGTCCTCGTCGAGTCGGCTAGCGTGACTGGGAGGTAGTTAGCCATGGCTTTGTTGTCACCCCCAGTAGCTCGAACTGCTAGGGTATATACGGTGAGCCAGGACTCGGGATTGGTCTTGCCGTCATACTTTTCGATTCCTATGGGCTTAAAGCCAGTCGGCCAGTCAACATCCTGTAGCTCCCGAGTGAAACCTGGAATGCCTTCGTCTTTGTGAGGGCTCGGGCTTCGACCACGGCGGTTAAACCACTCATGATGGAGACCGAAGCGCTCGTTTTCATCCTCCAGTCGGCGGCGCTCGTCTTCGTGTCGTTTGTGGCGCCGGGCGTTGATGGTGTGGCGGAGGTCGTGTTGTAGGCGCTCTCAGAGGTCTTGGTTGAGCCGGCGGTCATACTGGTGACGCCGCCAGTTATCATTGCCGAGTGACGTTTGCCTGGACTCCTCGCGTGGCCAACTTGATTCGGCCGCCCGACGCCGTGCTGATGTAGATGAGCCCGCTGCTGGAGATCCCGACCGGTTAGTTGGTACCATGGTGTCGCCCGATTGCTGTTGTAGTTGCTGGCAGGCAGCAGGCGTGATCATCGCCTTGATCTTGGCGATAGTTGGGGTGGCCTGGTGATCAGGCCCGAGCTAGAGCTTGTCTAGCAAGGTTGCGGTGGCCACAACATTCTGTTGTGGTGTGACTAAGACGTCGTGATCGCCGACTTTAGTCTGGAGAATCTGTTGCTGAGCTGCTCGCCCAGCCTTGTGTAGCCCGTCATTGCGAGCCTCGCGGTCAGCCTCCTCCTGTTGTCGCAGTCGGTGCACCTCCTCCTGTTGCTCCTCTTGTAGTCGGCGCACCTCGGGTGGTGGTGTTGAAGCCATAAAGACTCGCGGTGGAGGAGGAAACTCACTAGACTGGAGTTCGAACTAGCGTTCGAACCGTTATCCAACTTGGAGTCGGACTCCAAGTAGTTTATCGGAGTAAGAATGACTCCGACCTCTCTAGATCCAATCTGAAACGGTGCTTGGCCGTGTCCAAACTGAATCACAGGAGATTGGGTCTGCTACGCGAGATGTAGATCCGCAGCGTCGCCAAATCCATGTGGGAGATTGATGATATCTCTACCCTTCTTGGCCCAACCCGAACTGGCTCAAGGCCTAGCGCAAGTCGGACGCTGAAGGAGAGAGTTGTCTCAATGCTCAACGAAGTGAAGGACTGCCGCAGTAGATCATTGAAGGAGATTGCGGCATCCTGTGGGCCGACTGGCACAACGTCGGCTGGTTCCTTGGCTGGTTGGATTGAATCTGCTTTGGCCAAGGTAAGATTACCGATCTGGTCGGCAATGAAATCGAGGCTTCCGAAAGAAATTATGTCTCCAGGGGAGAACTTGTTGCCGTCGATTCTGGTTGCTGGATCCATTGAGCTTGTAGATGTGAAACTCGCCGGAGCCCCTACCTGGTGCGCCAACTGTCGATGTTTTACACCAGCAATACAACTATAGGGCTACTCGGCAAGGGGAAACTCGGTGGATTGCAGAGGAACGCAAGGAAGATTTTATAATGGTTCAGGCCCTCGATATGAGGTAATACCCTACATCCAGTTGTGGAGTTATTCCTCTGAGGTGTTGCGTCGATTGATGATCTTGATATCCCGTGAGGGGCGCCCTGCCTCCCTTTATATACTAGGGGGCAGGGGTACATGATAAGGATCCTAGCCGGATACGGCCAAGGGATTTCCTTCTAAGTGATAGAAACTTATCCGACTAGGACTATATTTTCCTTATCGTACAAGGCAAAGTCTGCCGGGTGCTATCTTATCTCTAACTACATGGTTCGGCCCATTCTCTATCCGAGTGGCCCATATGTTGGTGGTGAGGTACCCGGGGCCCATGGCCTCCACAACTAGATGAAGAGATGCAGCTGGCCTTTGAGCCGTTTGACTTCCCTGACTTTCCCACTTTGGTGAACAAGGCCATTGGATGGGAGCACAAGCATCGTGGTGTAGTGGAGTCCCGCAAACGTAACTGGGCTGCACGCAAGCCAGCGGGAGGGAGCTCCTCACAGCAGCACGTGTGGCATCCCGCAACTGTTCGGCCGTCAGCACCAACGCTGGCAAGGTATCCAGCGTCACCACAGGCAAGGCCACAGCCACCAGCCCCTCGTGTGCCTCAGCCGCCCCCTTGCCCGGCTGCACAACAAGCTACCGACTTCAGGCCGGTAGACTGCTACAATTGTGGAGAGTACGGGCATTACTCCAATCGGTGCCCAAAGAAGGTACCTGGTCCAGTTCAGTTTGCACCTCCACATGCTCCAGCTGGACCAGCAGCACGTGGGAGAGGCCGTGGAGCACCACCAGCCCGCAACCCAGCCCCCAGGTCTGCTTAGAACCTTGGGAGGGGCAGGGTTAATCATGTGACTGCCGAGGAAGCTCAGGATGCGCCTGATGTGGTGCTTGGTATGTTTCTCGTGAACTCAGCCCCTGCAATGATTTTATTTGATTCTGGAGCTTCACATTCTTTCATATCCAAGGATTTTGTTGCAAGTCATCAAATGAAAGTTGACACCCTAGTTAACCCAATGATAGTACAATCACCTAGGTTAGAGTTGACAACAAAACTAGTTTGCAGCGACGTTACCGTTGTTATCAATGGCTATAAGTTTTCGGCAAATTTCATTGTGCTTGGGACACAAGGTTTAGATGTGATACTTGGGATGGATTGGCTCTCCAAGCACAAGGGTTTGATCAACTGTGAAAGTAGGTCCATCACACTCACGAACACAGCCAGGGATCGGGTAGAGTTTGTCTCTAATAGAACTATACCCTCTCTTTCTCTTCTCAGCAGCCTTGTTAGTAGGGAAATAAGCCAGGTTCCGGTAGTTTGTGAGTACCCTGACATCTTTCCATATGAGTTACCCGGTATGCCACCTGATAGAGACATGGAGTTCGTGGTAGAGCTGCTGCCCGAAACAGCCCCAATATCCAAATGGCCGTACCGGATGCCACCTAATGAGCTAGCTGAACTGAAGGAACAACTTAGAGAGCAGCTGAACAAAGGATTCATTCGGCCAAGCACATCACCATGGGGATCTCCCGTGCTGTTCGTAGAGAATAAGGATCACACTCTCAGGATGTGCGTCGACTACCGATCGTTAAATGAGGTTACCATCAAAAACAAATGCCCGCTGCCCCGTATTGATGATCTTTTTGATCAAATGAGTGGGGCACGTGTATTCTCAAAGATTGACTTGAGACTAGGCTACTTTCAGCTGAAAATCAGACCCGATGATATCCCGAAGACAGCCTTCACCACATGTTACGGTTTGTACGAGTACACCGTAATGTCTTTTGGACTAACTAATGCCCCGGCAAGCTTCATGAACTTGATGAATAAGATTTTTATGGAGTACTTGGATCAGTTTGTAGTAGTCTTTATTGATGACATCCTCATCTACTCGAAGAGTGAAGAAGAGCATGAAAGGCATCTATGACTAGTTCTAGATAAACTTCGAGAGCACCAGCTGTATGCAAAATTTAGCAAGTGTGAGTTCTGGTTGAAGGAAGTTGGATTCCTTGGTCATGTGTTGTCTGAGGGTGGAGTAGCCGTTGATCCAAGCAAGGTTCAAAAGGTGTTGAATTGGAAACAACCCCAGAATGTTTCGGACATAAGATGTTTTCTTGGATTGGCTGGTTACTACCGCCGGTTCATTGAAAGCTTTTCAAAGATTGCTAGACCAATGACTGAGCTGTTGAAGAAGGAAAAGAGGTTTGAATGGACTAAGGAATGTGAAGAAAGCTTCCAAGAATTAAAGAAAAGACTAACCACAGCACCCTTGTTGGTTTTACCAGATGTTGGCAAGAGCTTCGATGTGTATTGTGACGTATCTCGGTTAGGTCTTGGCTGCGTATTAATGCAAGAAGGGAAGGTAGTAGCCTATGCATTGCGACAATTGAGACCACATGAGCAGAACTACCCTACGCATGACTTACAACTAGCAGCTGTTGTGCATGCCTTGAAGATTTGGCGGCATTACTTGATCAGTAATCGCTGCGAGATATACTCAGATCACAAGAGCCTAAAGTATATATTCACACAAGCAGATCTGAACCTAAGGCAAAGGAGATGGCTCGAGTTAATCAAGGACTATGACCTAGGCATAAATTATCACCCGGGGAAGGCCAACGTAGTTGCAGACGCGCTGAGTCGGAAAGCTCATTGCAATAGTCTCACACTAAGCAATGGACAACCTGAGTTGTATAAGGAATTTCAATGCCTCAACCTGGAATTGGTGGAGTATGGTTGTGTTACAGCTGTGGAAGCAAAGTCGACGTTAGAAGACCAAATTCTTGCAGCCCAAGCTGAAGACAAGGAAGTCCAAGAAATGAAGCGCAGCATAGAGAAAGGGCAAACCTCAGATTACAACATGGATGAAAATGGAGTGGTTAGGCGTGGACAGCGAATATACATCCCCAAAGATGAAAAGGTCAAGAACCTGATTCTGAAAGAAGCCCATGAAACATTGTACTCAATTCATCCCGAGAGTACCAAGATGTATCAATATTTAAAGAAGGATTTTTGGTGGGCAAGCATGAAGCGAGATGTAGCTGAATACGTGGCGCTCTGTGATGTGTGTCAGCAAGTGAAGGCTGAGCACCAAAGGCCAGCCGGGCTACTATAGCCATTACAAATCCCAAAATGGAAATGAGACGAAGTTGGAATGGATTTCATCACTGGTTTGCCAAGGTCACAGCGAGGCAATGATTCAATATGGGTTGTAGTGGATCGGTTGACAAAAGTAGCACACTTTATACCAGTGAAAACCACTGGCAAAGGAACCAAGCTAGCTGAATTGTATTTATCTCGGGTTGTTTGCTTGCATGGTGTGCCGAAACGGATAGTTTTAGACTGAGGTGCCCAGTTCATCTCACATTTTTGGAAATGGTTGCAGAAAGCAATGGGAACCAACCTAGCTTTCAGCACCGCATATCACCCGCAAACTGGAGGACATACTGAGAGGGTGAACCAAATTCTAGAAGACATGTTGAGAGCGTGTGTGCTGTCCCATGGACCAAGCTGGGAAAATTGTGTGCCATATGCCTAGTTTTCTTACAACAACAGCTACCAAGCAAGCCTACAAATGTCACCCTTCGAGTCTCTCTATGGGAGGAAATGCAGAACACCTCTAAACTGGTCACAAGTTGGCCCAGCTTCGATCAATGAAGCGGAAGAGCAAGTTTGGTTGATTAGAGCAAGATTGAAGGAAGCCCAATCAAGACAAACGAGCTATGCTAACCAAAGGAGGCATGAGCTGAAGTTCAGACCTAATGACTTCGTATATCTTAAAGTGACGCCGCTGCGAGGTACCCACAGGTTTCAAGTCAAGGGAAAATTAGCACCACGGTACGTTGGACCATATAGGGTGCTTGCAAGAGTAGGAGAAGTGGCCTATAGGTTGGACCTGCCACCCGAGCTGTCTGAAGTGCACAACGTCTTCCATGTATCACAATTAAAGAAGTGCCTTAGAGTGCCCACTGAAGTTGCGCCAATAGAAAGCATCAAACTACAACAAGAACTCACGTACAAAGAGCACCAAGTTCGCATAATAGAACAAGCTGAGCGGTGGACAAGGAACAAGACAATCAAGATGTGCAAGGTACAGTGGAGTAACCACACAGTGGATGAGGCAACCTGGGAGCGCGAAGACCACTTCGAAACGAGTTTCCCTACCTCTTCACCGAGCCGCCAAATCTCGGGGATGAGATTCATTTTAAGGGGGGTAGGTTTTGTAACAGCCCACTTTTGTTCATTGGTGCATAAAACCGTTTTTCATCTGCATGCACTACATGTCATCTTTCATTCATGAAAAATCCCAGCCAACGGATTAAAGTTTGTACGATCTATATAAACTGTTCCCACCGCCCTATCTGACCCTCAATTTTTAATCTTCACGAAAAATTCTGGAAAAATTCCTAAAAACTCCATACCTTACTACAAGCCTTGCCTCCAAGTTTCATTTGGTTTGAAGCAAGTTGGCCCATCTAACCATCTAGTCTAATCCTCTGCTAAAATTGGAAAAAATCTGGGTACTGTTCACCCAAGAAGAGTTCTTTCCCTCTTCCTCTCGGTTTCTCCTGTTTTTCTCGACCTGTTGACCCAATTCTTCCACTTGGCAAGGTAGGTAACCCCTTTTGACACATTTTTTATGTTGTGCCCCACCTCTAATTCGGACCCCACAGCCCAGCCAAGCCTAGGCCAACTCAGGCAGTCCCTATTCTCCATCGCCAAGCGAGATCACGCGAGGATCTCTCTCCGCCCGTGCAGCTCGACCATGTGGCTACCTCTGCCTGCCCCAGACCACATGAGAGGGAGAGGCAGAGCCACCTTGGGACCTCGCAAAATGCCCCCGACAACCTCAGCGGCGCCCTGCCTGTCCGTCTATCTGCTGCACGCTTGCCCGCGCACACACCATCGCGAGACCAACAGAGTAGAGCAGTGCCCCTCCCCTCTCCTCTCCCTTCCCTGCCTACCTTCTTAACCAAGCCCATGTCCTCCTGCCTCCCCAGCTTGCCCTCTTTCTCACGCACCCAAGGACCCAGGGGACTGCCCCTTGGTTCGCCAGGAACGTGAGGTGCCGCCCACGGTGCTGGCGAGCACACGCCTTCCGTCTGGGAGCTCCGGTGAGTTTCACCTTGTCCCAGCTGTGTCACCATGTGTTCCTATCCGACCTAACTCCGTTTTTGCCCTCGGCATGCAGTAGGCACCACCGCAGCCCCATCGTGTTTTGCGGTGCCGACTGGGTGCCGCCGTGACTTTGCAGCCGCTAAACTCCGCCCTGGTGAGTTTAACACTGTCCTAGCTATATCACCATCTCCCCTTCACTCATTGAACTCATCGCAGTGCTTGTCTGCAGCCTCCATCACGAGCAACCCTGTCGCCGAGCCAACCACCGCCTCAACGTTGCACCCCACCACTCGCACTCTTCGGTGAGCTCCTGTTTCTGCATGTGCTTTCTTTTTTTCCTGGGAGGCCACTAGTGCTCCCCACGTCCTTGGCTTGGTCCTGTCATGCTGTTGTTTTGCCATCCACCCAAGCGACACCACCGTGGCCACATGATGAGGACATCACTTCCTTAGATACACACTTACAACCTCCTCATGTTGAACAAGATGAGCACAGATCCATGGATACACACTTACAACCTCCTCATGTTGAACAAGATGTGCCACAGATCCAAGGACCAATTACTCGCGCACGTGCTCATCAACTTAATTGCCAGGTGAATGTGTTCCTAAGCTAACATGAAAATATTTCTATGAATGGCATGCTATTTAATTCTTGTGATGATTTTATTATTATTAGGAACCTGGGAGAAGACCATGGAGAATAGCTCAAGAAACCAAATATTAAAGTGGAGACAACAAGTGCAAGTAACTCCTATTCCTGAGACGGATTCAATTTCGGGCTGGGAGATAGCATCAACTTCAAACGGCCATAACTTTTGATCCAGAAGGAGTTACAGGGCCTACAAGTACTTGTTGGAAAGCTTATGAAGTCTATTTTCAGATGGTTTTGGTTTCACGCCAAAACTCCTCCTAAGCTGTTCAGAATCATCAAACAAGTTATGTCATTTTTTTCTGTCCTCCCCTCTTGATTTTGGAGTCGTCCTCGACTCAAGGTCATCTTCTTCACCCAAGTAAGGCTTCAAATCAGCAACATTGAACACATCACTCACACCATAATATGCAGGCAAATCAATCTTGTATGCATTATCATTTATCTTTGCAAGAACTTTAAAATGACCAGTAGCTCGAGACATTAATTTTGACTTGCACAAAGTAGGAAATCTATCATTTCTTAAGTGTAACCAAACAAGATCACCAGGTTCAAAAATAAGCTCCTTTCTACCTTAACTACTAGTAAGTTTATACTTTGCATTCATACGCTCAATATTGTTCTTAGTGGTCTCTTGTAACTTAAGCACAAATTTAGCCCGTGTCTTAGCATCAAAATTCACTTTTTTTGAAAAAGGTAAAGGCAATAAATCAATTGGAGCACGAGGGTTAAAGCCATATACCACCTGGAATGGGCTCATCTTTGTGGTGGAGTGCAACAAACAGTTGTAGGAAAACTCCACATGTGGAAGACATTCTTCCCACATCTTCAAATTATTCTTGAAAACAGCCCGCAACATCGTTGACAAAGTGCGATTCACCACCTCCGTTTGTCCATCGGTTTGGGGGTGGCAAGTTGTAGAAAATAGTAACTTCGTCCCCAATTTCCTCCACAATGTCATCCAAAAATGACTCAAAAACTTGGTATCTCGATCTGAAACAATTGTATTGGGCACACCATGTAGACGAACGACATCCCTAAAAAATAAATCAGCAACTATGGTAGCATCATCGCTCTTATGACAAGGAATGAAATGTGTCATTTTGGAAAATCTATCAACAACAACAAAGACACTATCCCTCCCCCTCTTTGTCCTAGGCAATCCTAAAACAAAATCCATAGAAATATCTTCCCAAGGAGCACTAGGGACGGGTAGAGGCATATAAAGACCATGTGGATTACGACAGGACTTAGCTTTGTTACAAGTGCTGCATCGTGCAACGTATCGTTTAACGTCATGCTGCATTTTCGGCCAAAAGAAGTGAGTGGCTAGCACATCCTCCGTCTTCTTCACTCCAAAATGTCCCATCAATCCACCTCCATGTGCTTCCTGCAAAAACAAAAGACGAACAGAGCTTGCAGGAACACATAATTTGTTAGCTCGATACAACAATCCTTCATTCAACACATATTTATTCCAAGTTCTCCCCTCTCGACAGTGATCATAAGCTTCTTTAAAGTCCAAATCAGTGGCATATAATTCTTTTATTGTTTCCAATCCAAAAATTTTATGATCAAGTTGAGATAACATAGTATATCGCCTAGATAAAGCATCAGCAATCACATTGTCTTTGCCTTTCTTATGCTTAATGATATATGCAAACGACTCAATAAATTCTACCCATTTAGTATGTGGTTTATTCACTTTAGCTTGACTTCGAATATGCTTCAAAGACTCATGATCAGAATGTATGATAAATTCCTTTGGCCATAGATAATGTTGCCAAGTCTCTAATGTTCGAACCAAAGCATACAATTCTTTATCATAGGTTGAATAGTTAGGTAAGGATAACTCCCTGATGCAACGGGTTGCCCGATCTTCCGTTAGGTAAGGATAACTCTCGATTTGGTGGAGAATTGACACCCACGATCCGGCTTCTGATCACCACGACCCGTACCCTGCAATCGCAGTACCACGACTCCTCTTGTTATCAACCGTGCAGTGCCCGGTTGACCTCGCCACGAAGACTAATCCCTGCATGCGAATCGAAGAACACAAGCAAGAACAAGGAAGATTGCAACTCAATTGCAGATGAATGATTATACTCACGAAGTTGGGGTCTCACAAGCCGATAAACGGCGAAACTGTTCACAGACAGATTAATCTAAGCAAAACCCATCTAAACAGTGGCGGCTACTGAATATATATGAGTTAGGATGTCCTAGGGTGTGGGTTTGCCCTATGAGGGGCGCACTCCTCATGGGTTTAGCCCATGACACAAATACAAAGCCCAAAGGCCCAAACTGACTCGGACAGAAAAAATGACGCAACTTGTTTTGACTGGTTTTGCTTAGATTAATCTGTCTGTGAACAGTTTCACCATTTATCGGCTTGTGAGACCCCAACTTTGAGAGTATAATCATTCATCTGCAATTGAGTTGCAATCTTCTATGTTCTTGCTTGTGTTCTTCGATTCGCATGCAGGGATTAGCCTTCGTGGCAAGGTCAACCGGGCAGTGCACAGTTGATAACAACAGGAGTCGTGGTACTGCAATTGCAGGGTTCGGATCGTGGTGATCAGAAGCCGGATCATGGGTGTCAATTCTCCACCAAATCGAGAGTTATCCTTACTTAACGGAAGATCGGGCACCCCACTGCCATCACCACATGTGTGGATGAGGCTCAATCGGAGCATGGCCGCATGGATTAGAACCCTATGACCTTGCATGCAGGACCCCTAGAGCATCCCCGCGCCCCTACATTCACTAGCCATGCACTAGAGCATGACAGGACAAAGGTAGACAAGCCGTACTTTAGCTTGGCTTTTCACCGAACACCTTAGGTGCGCTTGTGTTTGAGTGAGCGACAGTCATCCCATCAGCCCCATGCAAGCCAGGTTGGCCCCACAAGCATTAGAATGGGATAAAACCATGAGTAGAGCTGCTGCTGTTGAATTCCTTATTTTGCCGGTCGTCGTTAACATACGAAGACGTGTATGTTGCACGTACGAAGACATCGTTTTTGGATCGAGGCATTCGCCGCTACCGAAGCCTTCCCATAGATTCCACTTGTGCATCCAGTGACCCCTAGGCCCTAGAAACCCTCCACGCTTCCAAACGCCTTAGATTAATACTTCACGCCCGGTGGGTTTCACGTGTTAGGCCATTTTAGCGACATGTGAGCGTGTGCGATTAACATCCTAGCGTGTTGGAGTATATCCACCTCTGGGAGCTGTCCTTAGGTTCATAGTATCACATATGTAGGTTTCGTACCATATAAATGCCCCTAGAACAAAAAACGTCCCAAATAGACCACCCGTTAAGTCGGTAGAATGTTTTCAGCCGTTTCAGCAGTTCGGTCGAGGGCGAATGCTTTTTCTCATTTATTTTTGATTTTAAGACAGAGCAGACTTCGTTAGCCGTTTCTCCCTCATATGAACTCGAATTCAAGTGATTCTTTTTCCTAAATTCATCTAAAATCATGCACTTCCATATTCTGCAAAAATATTTGTACTTCCTGTACTGTTAAATTTTGCCGTTGTTTTCATTGCATTCGTTTGGTATTCTCATAGAGCACGACGTTGCTGACCCAGTTGAGGATGAACCAGAGGAGTACCAGGAAGTCCAGGAGCAAGGCAAGCACCCCCTTGATCAATTACTCCTATATTTCAAACTTACAAACTATATTGATTGCAAACTATTATGCATGCGATGTTTTACTCGGAAATGTATGGGATTCTAGGGTAGTTAACCTCTTGTTGCATATGCCTTGTCCTTGTTATTTGAGTATCATGAATTCCTTGTCACCTATGTTGCCACCGAAAATCTGGGTTCATGTGGTTGGGAGGATGTCAATAGGTATGCTTAGTTTGCTAATTAATCAATGCTGCTTGTTACTTGATTTTGGGATGTTGGGGAAATGAAGCATTTGTGAAATTATGGAAATAAACAGTGGGTAATTCCCCTGTGCTCTTGGTGGAAAACAAAAACTGAAAACATGCTTTCGACTTGGGCGAGTGGATGTAGTGTTTGGTGCCTTGTTTGTGGTACCGATTAGGTGGTTGTCTCGCCCGGGTCGCTAAGGACCGATTCTATGGTGTAGCTAGAACCAAGAAACATAGTACAAACCACATGTGGCTCTTTTGGGGAGTCCCTGGCTCAGTATAATGTTGATACCTAGCAATAGACCCGCCGGTGGTAGTTGTAGGTCATTATTGTTGACATTGGGTTAGTGCGGGTTATGGTTATTGTCCATGCCCGAAGGTACCTTGATTATTGTTCAAGGGTGACCAGCACATCGTGTGAGCCTTGGGGTTTTGGGAGGCCTACCAACTCCCTAGGGATAGATCATAAGCGCGGGATATTGCTAGGTCAACGGTAGAAAGGCTTTGTCATTGATGGTGTGAGCCTCCTGTGTGGTAGCTCATATTGTTCTTGTCATGTGGGTACAGTTGTACACACTCTCGAGAGTTAAAACTATTTGAATAGCCGTGTCCTCGGTTATGGATGACTTGGGAAATTCTCCACCGTAGTAGATTTAAATTTTGGAACTGTTTTGGGGAAAATCGTGGTGAGAATGGGGAGTTGGCTGGGCTTGTTGTGGCAGCGTGTTGCCACGGTTGGCTGGCATGGGCAGGGAGCCTAGATGGTTGGAAACACTTGGCGTCGATGCTTACATACTTGATTTACTGTGCTGGCTTGATTTACAAAAATTTCGTTGCAAAACCGCAATGTTTTCGCTATGTATATTATGATTTATGCAAAGTGCAGAACCTGAACCATTCCTTGTTTATCTTCGCATATTATGGAATACCATTGCAAATAATTAAAGTCTTACAGAGTATGTGTTGTACTCACACACGCTTATGTGACTTCTTTCTTTTAGGGATGATTGAGGGAGACCCGACAATCCGGTACTTCTATGCAGCGGGTTTTGGAGACGACGATGACGGTGCTTACTAGCGCTTACCGGTCGGTTGCCTGTGGGCAGGCAGAGGCAGACTTGCTAGTTTTCAGTGCCTATATTATCTTGTTTCCGCTGTTGAACACTTTGTTATTTTGTTGTTCTATTTAGCCTGTCGGCCTCTATGTAATCGCTAAGTCTAAACTCTTGTACGACTTATGTTTGGACTGCTGTGAGCTGAACCTGTGATGTATGGATTATGATGTCGATGTTGAATGTGTGTGCTAGCAATTGATCGTGGGACTAGCATGGTACACACATAGCGTTCGGGGTGAAACCCGGGTCTGACAGTAGTTATGACTCCGACCTCCCTAGATCCAATCTCGAGCTGCTTTGGGCCATGTCCAAGTTGAACTCCAGGGGATCAGGTCTACCGCATTAGATGTTATTTGAAGTTATCTGCGGCTCTGCCAAGTCTGAGCGGGAGATTGACTACCTCCTCCTCTCTTAGTCCGATCTCGACTGGCTCAAGGTCGAGTCCAAGTAGAACACCAAAAGAAAGAGTTATCCCAAGACCCGGGCATCTTGGGGATCGCCGTAGAATATCACCGAAGATTGCTTCAATGTTGAGTAGGTCGACTGCCATAGAGTTGGCTTGATTCCTAGCCGATCAGATCGAGTCTGAGTCAGACAGGGTGAGGTTGCCGAACTATTCAACGATGAACTCAAGGCTCCCGAAGCTAATCATTTGCCAGGGGAAGAACTTGACGCCATCGACTCCGGTGGTTGAATCCACCAGGCTTGTCGAAGATGATCTCGCCGATGCCCCTAGCTGGCATGCCAACTGTCGATGCTTTATATCATCAATAATAATATGGGGCTACTCGTGAGACCTAAACTTGATGGACTGCAAGGAACACGAAACAATTTATCCTGCTTGAAGCCCTCGATGTGAGGTAATACCCTAATTCCAACTGTGGTGTATTGCCTTTGAGGTTTCTCTAGCACGATTCTGTTCTACCCTCAGGAGAGCTCCTGCCACCTTAATATACCAAGGAGGCAAGGGCTACAGGGTAGGAATTCTAGTCGGACTCCGACAAGGGATTTTTCCTTCTAGAGATAACATACCGACTAGGATATATCTTCTTAATCATCCAAGGTAACCATCACGGTTGTTGCATCCTAATTATGGATTAGCCTATCCTCTGTCGAGTGGCAGAAAGCTTCATGAGTACCGCAGGCTGCCAGCATTGCCAACTTAAACAAGGCTGTCCAAAGATCTTTGGTCTACCGAGAACAGTGGTCGATTCACTGCGAGATGTGAATTATTTAGTTTCTCGACTGTTACTGGGATATCATCAATCGGCTTAAAGGAGGAGGGGACTACTGAAGAGCACTCTTATCATAATTGGTTAGGTATTGTGCGTTCTTTCATCAGCATTTGGGGTAAGCTATGTCACTATGGTTCGGGTTGAAAACGTTAGCGCAACTATCAAGATGCTATCGATGGTGTCTTTACACTCAACTTGGGCACAATGTGGAGGATATATAATTACTGGTGTAGGACAAAGTAAGAGGACTATCGCTGATTAGAAGAAACATTCAAGCCTTCGAAGTTCAGATGAAGCTGACCCAGGAAAAGTGGTCTTTGGGCTTCGGAAACTCTCGGCTTATCATTTACCACACGGCAATCAGAGCAATCAGAGATAACATGCAATCATGAACATGGCGCCCGACTACCAGAAGGTGTATGAAGTTACTACTGAATGGAGCATCGCGATTCGTTTCCCGACTCGGCGAAAGGGATTACCTTTTTTAAACTTTGAAGAAAGTTCACAATTTTCAATGGATCGCCAGAAGCCCGCAGTTCGAAGATTAGAAGTTCTATATAACACCATGTTGGCATCAAATGCCGAGAACTCATTTATCTTTATCTGGTGCACCACTCTGGTAATTAGACGTGCTGGTAGTCGAGCGGGCGAGCAGGCATATAACAGATTCAAAGGCCAGTTTATTTGTTAGTGAAGTCCTAGGAAAAATCAAGATGAGTATCTCCAAGTCAAGAGCTTGCTATATGGTTTGCTTCTATTCCGGAAGTTGGTGCACTATTTTCAGTCGATCAAGTTTAATCGTCAATGTATCCTCGGAGGGTCGTACACAATAGCGAAGTCCATTGTAGAATGCTAAATGGGCGCTCGAGTTGATGGCGTTTGATATTGTCTTCAGCATGGCAGCAATCAAGTGCAAGACTTGGCCCTTTTGTGGCGAGTGCGAAGTTCGCGTAATCAACAGACAAGCTGATCTTGATGATGTACTTTGCGGTTTTCTTTACAGTCGGAGAGCAGAGGGCTGGCATCGTTCTAAAACGTCACCCATTGGAGAAAACTCAAATGTCTCAAATCTTTCCAGCATGTATATGTTTAGGAAGGTAGAAGTTTGGAGATAAATTTGAATACAGAATTACACATGTTCTGTGCATACAAAATGAAAGCGCAAACAAATTCCACATGGGATCCAAGAGAAGTGGTCTTACTGGAGTTTTTGTTCGAGCCAGTTGCTGGATCATCAGTCAAGAAATGCACTTCTAGAGCGTCGGGGTTAATCCGGCCCAAGGAAAGGAAGTGTAATCACTTCAGACGGCGGACCCATTAATTCGTTTCTTACTAGCAGATTGAAGCCTTCCCAGCAGATAGCAGGAAGCGAGCGAATCAAACGTCGAAGCAATGTTTTCTTGTAGTCGGAAAGATTATCGTGAAGGTTTATGGAGTCTCATGGTGTTGTGTCACATTCGAGGAGGCAGCAAGTTCTGTAGTCCATCACGGGCATCTATGGCACCATGCTACATCAAGGACAATTTAAGTGAAAGGCTTACAGGCAGGATCTTCTGGCGATCCAGTTACTTGATGCCAAGGATATAGTTCGGACAGCGAGGGATGTGTTTTTGCTTGCGATACGATTACGTTAGAAATTACAACCATCAATATCTTTGGCCTTTGTAATTCTGGGGGGGCTGACAATGCGGCCGTTCAAGAAGCGCCAGGAGGATTCACAACTTGTGTTGTCGTAGTGACAAAGTTACAAGTGGATGAAGGCAAACTGTTATACATCAACAAGGCCAGGGGCGAAGATTCATAATGATATTAATATACGCTTGGAGTCCACTCACATTATATAATGGGACAACGCCTCGTTACTAGGTGGATATTTTAAAATTTCTGTGACTACTTCGTATGATGCTTTTATCGTAGTAATAAATTGGGACTCGTGAGACTAACTTGATGATTACAAGGAACGAAGAGTTTATTTGGTTCTGGCCTCAAGGTGAGGTAAATCCTATTCAGCTATTGTGTATTGCCTTTGAGGTTCTTTCTGATGAGATGTGTCTTCCTGAGGGCTCTAACTCTTACATACTGGAGAGGTGGGATTATCATAATAGGAATCAGTGGACTTCGGACAGGGATTTTTCTAGAATACAATATACCTGACTAGGATATATCCCTTTCTAGTTATACAAGGGTAATTGCACCGAGTTTTGTTGTATCCTATTTATGGATTAGGACATCTTCCTAATAGGTGGCAAAAGCTCTCTTGAGGTACTCGGGCATGACTTTCACATAGCACCTGAGACTATTCATAGTTGAGTTACAGTGGCGCGGTGTCATAGCTCTTGGTGAATTTCAAGTGTTGTGCCCGATAGTCATGTCCAAGTATACTTTCTCCAGTTTCTTAATATTAGCTTAGCTAGAGGCTATGGAGGGCTTCATAGAAGAATAGTAGTGTGCCGAATAGGGCACTATTAGGTGTAGCCCGCTTTGTTGCTTAAATGTGAACAATTAACATTAAGTTAAAGATTTAACTTTAAGTTTTTTACGAGTGTATATTTTCAGAAATTGGAACTTTCGTGTCATATTAGCTAGGAATATTTTTTGCTCAGGCAATTTGGCTACGCTGTAAGCCAGTACCACTTCAATGAATTTTAACCAATATGTGGGAGGTGTTCTTTTGAGAATCCTGCACCCCAATTTATGAATACGCAGTTATAGAATCTTGTAAGGATATATCCTCAATCCATGGCAATATTCAGATATTAAAACTGTGTCCAACAATTAATCTACTGAAGCATATCTATTATTTTATTGGTTTCTATAAATAGCATCTGAATGTGATTTTTACTAGCAGTAGTCGGCCAATAGGACATG